>AFRD01000135.1:0-73488 GCA_000222875.2 Periglandula ipomoeae IasaF13
GTGGCAAGGCACGCTCCAGGATACTGGTGTCATTGGTATGCTCAATGTACAGCTTCACCATTTGCGACAGCATGGGCGGCTGCGATCGGTTCAGGTAGTAGATTCTGGCACCGTTGGGCACGAAGCCAAAATTTTCCACGAAATCAAGGAAGTTCTCAATTGTGTTTTTGGCAATCTCCGTAAAAGACCCCTTTGTTCGAAGGAGACCCTCCAAGATCCAATACGAATCCCAGTAGTACGGCTCGCGGAAGCGGCCACCTGCCACGACAAAGGTCCGATTGATGGGAATAAAACTATTAGGGCAATCGGTGCAATTGGAGTGGGCGCCGCTATAGGAACGGGTCAAGTCGGGCCAGATGTCGATGACTTTGGTCACGAACTCCTTGATGACGGTGTCGTTCAGAGACTTGAGGAACTGAGGGTCTGTGGCCAAATTGCCTTTAGGGACCTCCTGTAGTTCTTGGCCAGCATCTGCAAAGTATGTGGTCAGGAAGTCTTGTAAAGCCGTATTGTTTTTAAGGGGCTTCTCGAGCTTGTCGAAAGCCTCTTGAATGTCTTTCAGAGGTTTGATTGCCGGCCTGCCGTCAACAAATTAGGCGCGATCCATCAACATTTGAACATCAAGGGTACTTACATGTCGACGAATGTCTTGGAGTCAGAGAATGGCCGGGCGAGCTCGACCTCCTTCAGGATATCTCCATGGCAGTAGATTGGAGAATCGCACGGTGCCACGACTGATCCATTGGTGTGCAGAGCTGTGACAGCCGGAGCGGTGGCAGCTAGCACAGCAGCTGAAAGGCGGCGCAGACTCGCCATGGCGAACAGAAGCGAACACTTACCGCGAAGATGAAGCTTCAAACAAGCTCAAGTTTGCCAATTGAACTGATTCGAGTGCGGTGAGCTTGGAGATAGCAAAATCTAAGACAGGGACAAATTGACAGATCAATGGAAAGGGAAGGCGCACCCAACATCCATCGGGGGAAGGAGCTCTGGCCGCCTGATGCTCCTTAAGTAATGCGTCCCGCGCCTTCGTCGACCGCAAAACTGGCGAGCTTCGGTCTTTGCGCAAAACGCCATGATAAAATCATCAGTCAAACGAACCACTTTGCCGCACTAAGCAGGGGCCAAGACAAGCATGGCTGCGTTGTCCGTCAGTGAAAGCTCCCCAAAACCTACTAGCTTCCTTCACGCAGCATCCCGCATCGGCGCTGGCTCGGCCACAGGAGCAGGCTCCAGCCTGAAAAACAGCTCCATTCCCAAGCTTCTTTGTTTCTGGGGACCCCAAAGACAAGGATCGTTCAGTGTGGAGAAGCCACCACCACTTTTTTGGCGTGCAGATCAGCCTTGATTGACGGATGTCTTGGGCTTTGCCGGTTGGTGGCGCAGCGCCTCCTGCCAGCTATCGACTCGTTAGAGTTCATCAACAGAGCTCAACGATTCCATCTTCGACAACATGGAAGCTAGACGTTATGTTTCTTCGCCATTTCCGGATTCCTGCTTAAGGCTTGGATTGGATGCTTTCGTGTGGGCGCTGCCGTCGGCAACTTCTGGCGTTCATCCCACTTCCACAGCGAAACGACTGACTCGTTGCTGCTCTCGGCGCGCCCCTCGAATTGATCAACACCCATGACAACCAAGATCCTGGTTGACGGCCGATTTTTGTTCCGTCTTTATAAGCCTCCGCAGGCGACCATGACGTATTTCCTAATTGAAGAGCGGCTTTCCAGCTTCTGTGAAGCTATTCAGGCAATAGAATATACGATGTACAACTTGTTCGTGAACCAATACCTGCACAGGCTATTTGTTCTTACTTTGCGCCATTACGTCGCACAATCGTCATGACGAGTGCCAAGCCGAGAGGCTGGCTTGAGTGGACGACACACAGAAAATTTCCTAGGCTGGCTCTGCTGGGGAAACAATGCGCCGCGGGGAAGCAGGTCTTACGGCAGACGCACCGAATACTCCACACTCGTCTCCCACGCACCCCTGCGTCCATGTCCTGCTCCCATGCGCCGGAGTCCACTGAGGCGCACACTGAGGCTGTGGTAGAGCCGTTATTTGACGGGTCCCGAGCTTCTTCCTCACGCAGATGGTTGTTCTGCGGACAATGGGATGCTTTGCCACGATTCAGTCCTCAGCAAGATTTGACGATGGCTGCCAAGTTCCTGGCTGGTGGATTGAACAAGAACTACTCCACCGCGGCTATGAACACAATGATCATTTTCAGCTTTCCTCTTGGCAACCATGTTGTGTGCATGCGTACTCTATTTCCCAACGTTTTTTGATAATGATCCAGGAAGCAATCCTCCATTGAGGAAGCCAGAAGTGCTCCGGGCATAGCTGATGCAGCTGCGTTTCCAACATCCAATAAAAAATTGGCTGGCTTCTATGCACCCAACATCATCCATGACCGGCGACTCCGAAGTTGACGGAATGCATAATAAGAGAATTAGAACTTCCGTGCCAATAATGATCCTCACGCATGTCAGCGGGTCGTCGGGATTACAGACGCCTTCCAAACGCACGGTGCACCACCAGTCGACGACTCGCATGAAGCTCCATCTCAACAGACGGAGAATTTATCACAAATTTCCCAAAAGCCGGGGTTCGGTTGGCGCTGGTGCTGTGCCGCGTTCCAGATCCATTCTGGGGTCCAGTTCGCCCACTACCGGCCCGATTGTGATGAAAGTTTCGTTGGTCTCGTGGGCAAAAGAACAGCAAGGTGCTTGGCTGTGAAAGATTCAGCTGATCTATTAGACGGCCTTGTTGCAGTGTACTTACAATAGTCAGTATTGACGAAATTGAGGATATCATCTGCTGCACAGTATTGAGTCACAGCGAAATATTACTGACGACAGCTTGTACAAGAATAGTTTCGAAGGGATAGAGCTAGAATCAGGTCCTTCTTTCGTCTGTCACAACACAGTTTATCTAATTATTTGAGCTCTTGATGGGAAATCATCAGGCACACATATGACCATGTATTCATCGTCAACCGCAACACCGTCAACTGTAGTTTGAAACCCAGCATGCAAGCACAACGTCAGCATTTTCTGTGCCTGGTTGAGCACCAAAGGCGTCAACAGAAGCTACAATACTTGCCGGCTCCATTTAGAACCCAATTTCTTAAGAGCCTAAAATCATCTTCCACTCGATTACAATTTATTATCGATCTAACCAAATATCTCATTAGCACTCCTTCAGGCTGTACAATCGGCCCAACGGGATGCGTTTAGGCTTCGTCCGACTGTAACAATGTCAGAGACTCAAAAATATGTATACTCTTTCCGCCCAATCCATCCCTAAGACAATTGTTTGCATGCATTATATTTTCGAACGCCATCACAGATATCCGATGTGATTCACGTTCCCTGTCCCACTGGTCAGCATTCGCCATGACAACTGCCCCATCAGGAAATATGTTGATGGCACAATTGGCAATGTCTTCCGAGGCATTCTGTATCAGCCATGATGATTCTTCTGTCTCCGTTGGATCAAGCAGAACGACTCCAGTCTTTTCGTAGCTGTCACTAGCATAAAACGACACCACTATTGTATTTCCATAGCCGACTTTGATTAGCACTGCGCCGCTAGCAATCTCTCCTGCCACCGCTGATCTGTGCAGTATTGAGCTGCCTGCCATCCAGTTCTCTGCGGGGATAAGTCGAACTATCTCAATCGCCGGCGAGTTCGGGCCACCAGGTAGAGCATTGAAGTCCCAAAACCACATATATTGAACCCAAAAGGTGATCATCTCCCGCATATCGATTTTGCCAACGGCTGAACGTGAGATGAATATATCTCGCACTATGGCATTTTCTGCATGCGCGTGAAAAACGGCGAATAGAAACGTGTTGCATCTTGCAAAGACCACTGCTTCAAAAGGATCAGTTTTGGAGTCCATGGACACGAGCGGGATGCCTACGAAGCATGTAGGCATTCCCACAAGTTGGCAACGAAGGATAGCGATGGCAGTGTTGTGAGAGATGGCAGGTGTTGGGGTAATTGAACCTGTAACTGCAACCACGGGAGTATTCTTTTCCTTATCGTCGAGTTCAAGTTTGCTCGCAAGGATGAGAGGTAACCGGATTGAGAGGCCCTTGTTTGTCATCTGGTATGGTTCGCTGCGCTCTGCTTTGCACGTTATCGTGACAAAGATATCATCCCCGAACCGCGCTACAGAGTCGGCTAGTATACCGGTCATCTCCATTGCGTTGGCCATATTAGCCGGAGGCACCCAGAGAAGAATACTCTGGTCTGCGCTGTACTTGATTACCTCCTCTTGAAGCCGGAGAAATGCCCTTTTACCACCCTCTCCATATAGAGGAGGAAGATTCACATCGAATATACCTAGCAGACTGTAAGCCATGTCTTCGGGGCGCGTTGTGTTTCGATGTGCCGCCCACGAGAAGCGTTGCTTGATAGTGTGCTGGCTAAGTCTTTTCAGAAGTTCGTCTCCATCCTGAAGAACTGAGGTCGGTATTCTGGTCACTTGACTAAGGGTCTGGCGCAATTCGTGACAGGATCCAATGATCGACCAGTCTCCGTCGTAGAATTGGACGGTCTTCGGGGCGATGAGCTCTTGAAGCGTCCAGCCTCTTGAGAACCAGCGACAGCTAGCCAAGTCTTCAGCAGTAACGGGTATCTTCGAAGGAACAAGATCCTCGATGTATGCGTAGGCAATGGCGCTGTCGTGGTACCACTTAAACATGGAGTTAATTGCCTCTGAAAGTTCCTGGCTAGATGACTTATCGATACAGCAGGAGTCGATCCAGACATACTCCAAACCTTGGTCTACCGCAACCTGGCAGCATTTCTCTACTTTTGAGAATCCTTTTTTCGTTCGCCCAGTCTCGTGCTTGATATTTTCGAATAGGACCTCATCTGGTCCCCAGGTGTGCGACAAAATTACGTAGGCTGGGGGAGAGTGCGGAAAGCTTTCAAGAGCCAACGTTTTTGTACTGAGGAGCCGCATTTCCTCAGGAGATGACCGAAATGTATTCTAATCGATTTGTTGTAAATACTGCGAAGTCCCTGCGAGCAGACCAGGCATGTAATCGGGACATGCACTCCTGGACAGATGATTGATGCCTAAACTGCGGGGTGTAGGAGGAAGGAAATAGGCCTTGAACAAGGCTACGAACCGACTTTTTCAACCTTGTCACCCGGCTTCTGTTGGCGGCTGGCATCAACAACAAGGTGACTTATTTCAGTTCCGATCTTTACATGGCACTAATGGGGAAGACTGGTTGAACTTCTTCTGCAATATGCATTCTTCCGAACATGAAATGCACAAAATACTTTTCAAGCTGTCACTGATCAGTTTGCTGTGGTTTCTCATAGACGCATTGCCCAAGCCGGCCTTCTAGCTGTCTATTTTCTGACACCAAGTCCAGATAACCTTAAATAGCACACTACTCAACCTCCACAACGTCTCCAGGAACGGTAATCAGCTGAAACTTGTCATCCAGATAATACCACCGATCATACGGCGCAGGTCTCGCCGCAGCAGGCAGCACGTTGGACTTTGCGGGGATGCCAAACTTCTTGGTCGCCTCCTCGGGCTTGACGTAGCTCTTGCATGCAGCAGGGTTCGTGGTCTGCCAAATGTTGATCTCGCCCTTGTCCTGCTTCCCGAGGGCTAGGTCGCGCCAGTGGTGGTGAGACTCGACGAGTTTGGCGAGCATGGTGGAGGCGTTGACGTAGGCGTTGCCGACAATGGTGTTGAGGCCTTTGCCGCGGGCGACTTTGTAATACTGTGTGCACAACTTCGTTAGTTGACTGCCATTGAATCTAATTTACGGAATACTATGGAGGTATATATGAAGTGCGTGTATGGAATTGCACGTACCACAAACCAATCGTGGAAGGACTTGGTCACGCCCGGTCGATATTTCTCCACGTCTTCTACGGCTATAGTCTGTTAGTAAATTGCGCATAATTGGAAATAATTGGAAATAATACGGGTAGACATACAGTTGACGAGCTTGGCGAGAGGATCTCGGACATCCACGGCAATGACCTTCCAGTCCGTTGTGTTGTCCTAGCACGTAACGATTAGCACAAGCACGATATCCCTCAGCAGCAAAGATTGCGCTGCAATCGCACAGAAAAGAATCAGACGCTCGATCTTACATCAATCATTGCCAGGCCTCCCAGAACCTTGACCTGCTTCACCTCCCCAGCGTACCCAGGTCTATAAACGTTAGCAAAGGCCGTTCATTCAACGCGATCAAAGGTGCAAACGTACGCGATGGAACTAATGTCGAACAAATCCACAGGGTCATTGTCGCCCACAAAGCCCGTATAATTATCCTTGACGTGCGGGCTTTCCCACGTCTGGGGGATCGATCCGTATAAGAAAGGGTACGACTTGTGGGGGAAGAAACTTGCCACGAAGCGAGGCTTCTTCTTCTTCTTCTTTGTGTCGTGAAAAATGGGATCTTTGGACCGTTCCAGTTAGTATGATGCACATGCTCAGATGTCAAAGAGTAGCCATACTCAGTGGCTCATCTCGTCGCGTCTCAATCTTCCCGTCTGTCCAGCGCGGAATTTCGACGACAAAGTTGACGATAGGCCCGGCCTTGTTATCGGGGTACAGAGGGACATCGTGCCATGGAGAGATGGGGTTGCCGTTTTTCTCGAGCCAAATTCTCCAATCCTTTACCACAAATTCCATATTAGCTTTTGTTAAATTCGCAAATGTCATCATCTAGTGTTGAGAAAATAGTAACGTACAACGGTGTTTCTCGCGCCGACTTCTCGGAGCGTATACTCAGACGAATTACCCTGGGCAGCTACAGCGCCCAGAGCACCGAGAAAGATCGCCAATGCATACATATGCCTTGACTTCTGAAACCACTGTCGCGTGACGGACGATAAAGTCTGGACGAAAAGACATGGGACACTCGTGGGTTATCAATCCCCCAGCGTTGCATGCAGGCAAGCTGCATCTCCACCGAGGGATTTGCAGCCCGGCGCTAGAGCGCGGACAAACGCAATACTATTTGTATTCAGCATCGTGGATGTCGTCAAATGGTCGGTTGCACGGGGTGTTTTGCTCGTCGAGTTGCATTCTGGGAAGATAGACTCGGAGACTAAGGCGATGACATGCTGGGTCCCTGGCCAGGAACCGCCAGTAGAGCGGAGGGTGAGCGCCCACGTGGGTCTTGGCAGCTGGAGGATTGAGTGGGCGGCGGGATCATGAGTTGCTCTTGTTTGACCGAAGCACGTGTGTGGTATAGTGATGTTGAATCCTGGAGTGCCATTCAGAGTAAGCTTAATTTGACAGAGTTGGTGGAAGGGAAGGGGGATTGCAGATTGCGATTATCGAATGAACTTCGCGACGCCGCGTGCCGACGACCCTGACTGGAATCAAATAGATACTGGGTAAAGGTAAGCTACAAATACAGTTTGGTATGAATTCCTCCTCCTATGTTTCCTGATAACCCCGGCGTGCTCTTTAATTCCGTTTACAAACCAAATCGTCTTCCACGGGCGCTCTTCTTCCGCATCCTGCGATGACAATCATCTGAAGAGAGCTTACACAAGCTGGGGCGGCGACTTGACCTCATCAATCTTCTCCACAATACAAGCCGTGCCATAAGCTGCCGTTTGCGCGAAGCCGCCCATGTCTCCAGCATCGAACCACAGACATATAATTGCGTTTCCCCCTCGTCGCTTGCATTCGTCAACCACGCGACTGATGGAGTCATTGCGACAGTAGTAGAGCATGGATGTGAACCAGCGGAGCTCGCCGCCCGCGAAGCTCTTGAGCACCATGCCAAGACTTGCGGCCAGGTTGCGGCTGCGGACGCTAATGCCGTACACTGTTCCCAGCACTTGAACGATGCGATAGCCAGGGAGATCCATCATTGCTATTTTCAAATGTCAGAATTTTGACAACTAACATACCGGTCTTCTTTGTTTCACTTACTGGTTGTGATGACCCCTTCTGTTTCCGTAAAGCAATGAAGGTCGGATAATTGGGGAGGAACATTGGCGACCTCTTCAACGCCCTTTTCTTTGACTCCAGCCATTGTGATGTAGTGAAGGCTAGCAGGTTGAAGGTGGCTGATGTTTGCTCAAGGAGGATCCTCCGATGTTGCGAACTAACAATACGTTCAAGAAAATTTCTTGTAAACGAATCAAAGTATGATGATCTCATTGACTGATCCCAAACCGTAAGGCAAGAGATCAACCATTTTATATAAGTTCAACGCGCCGAATCATCATGACCGTCACCTGCTCGGATATCATGACCCTGAAGTTACGATTATGGCTAGATGCGACGAGGTTCGCCCCTCTCAGCCAATGGGCATCTACCAACCGGCGACTTCACGCCCGCTCACAGGAAGACTGGGTCCGTCTGGCCTGCTGAACCTCATGTATTAATCGTATTGCACAAAGCGATGCGATCAAGCCCGACGAAGTGGGGGCGTAAACGGGCCTCGACGGACGGCTAGTTGCTGCGCTGTGCTGCAGGTGCTTGCCATTCATCAGCTGTAATAGCTGGTGCCTTAGCTGAAAGTACTCCGGTTGAATTCCCGACATACATCATCGTTTGTCAATGTGTTCCGCTGCATCGGCGTGCGACCAGCGCCCCAGGACATGTTGTGCATGACACCTGAACTTGAACGATACTGGCTCCTCTACATCAGTCGATGTTTCTTAGACATCTGGGCGGCGGTTCAAGGCGTGGTCTTTTGCGTCCCAGAAACCCTCATTAGGGTAATGGGGAGAAAAGACCCTGTTGTCGTGTCGTACAAGTCGAGCCTATAGAGCGACAAATGTGCCTGTTAGAATGATTACATCACGACCACAGCGTCCTGGATGTCCAATATTCGTGAATGGCACAGAACAGGCCTGCGGCTGTGCAGACAATCACCTGGCCCATTCTTTGGACCATACTGCCACCCTCAACTAGCATTTTCCAACACCGAGCATATTCACAGCCTTTTCTCTTTGGTCCCGTATCAATTCATCAGTGTTGCATTTGAGGATGGCGCTCGCTTGTCGCGTTGGGTTTCGCTGTCCGAAAGGCTGACAAGCTTTTACCGTTTTTTATTCAACATCCACGTGGTGAGCCCTCGGCGAAACAGGATGTCGACCTTACAATGATTTCTATCCAATTGATCGGATTAACAGCCTCACTCCATGCCTAGTCGCTGACCATGATTGTCAAGGAAATGGCTCACCGCCTGGGTAGTCCTTCGATCTGAAATATTGGATCCAGACCTTCACTTCATGTTTGACGCGTCGCGACCTGAACATTTACCGTGTTAGCCATCTCATCCAGTGTGATCGCTGAAGCCTAGAAAGCTTGGCATGGTCGGTGGTTACATCGGTCATGGATGAGCTTCCACTCGAACTGAAATATTGCTCCGGTGTCATAAAAGGATTTTTCCTCTGCGACTTGGATTGGTATACCATCTGTGGAGAGTACGGTCGCAAAGTGTATCGGATTGCGCGTGGTACATGGTGTGGTGGTAAACCAGGGCAATGTCAGTACGGGAACAACCTACGATGAAGGTTGAAGAGAGTAATGCACAGCATGATGCAACGAGGATCATCAAGAATACTGCTTTGAATAGAGAAATATGGTAAAATATAATACTGGTATTTAACTGAATTCGACTGGACTAGAGCGTGTGAACTGAAATATGGAGAATATAGGTTCAGATGTTAAATGTCGTTGTAGCTAAGAGGTCTGGTCTGTGTACTTCCTAAAGACCCGCTGTATCAGATTGATGCTGTAGCAGAAGAAGGACTGGCCCATGCCAGCGCGGTGGTTCATCATAACCAAAGTCTCAGCAGATGGGAAAATACTGAAGAACGAAATCAAACAATGAAAGCGGCGTCCACGATAAATGTGGTAAGTCCCAGCAGCCTGGCTGCCCCCAGACTTTTGAGGAGTCCGGTCCTCGATTCCTTCCTTCTTCACGGCTTGCATTGGGGCGTCATCCGCTCCTCCCCAACCTGCGTGTCATTCACCTACAACCCGTTTCGACCTACTTTGATGCGTCTGATCGCAAGTATTGCCACGAATGCTCCCTCTGGCAAGTCATACACATGCCCAAGAAGAATCTTCAAGATTATTCAGCAGGTATTCCATGCTCGCCTCGCCTATCCAGGCGTTGGCGCCAGATGATACTGAAAGCTCAGGCTGCAAGTCGGGGAAGAGGTTCTGCGAATGCGGCTCGTGGATTACTTCTTGAGGTATAACCCTCCAGCTCTCATGCATAACACACCGCTCCGCAGTTACTGGCAAACCCGCAGCCACAGGATCGAGTGGTGGAGAATCAAACAGCTTGCACTGCCGCTCCTGTTGGCGTCGAATGATTTGTCCCGATGGTCAGCCTCCAACTCGCTCACCCTGGCAAACAACTCTCGTCACAGAGATTACGGTCTTGGGCCGCATCTACGGCGGCCCGCGCGAGGTGTTCATTGCGAACCTTCATCTATATGCAACACTGCCCGCTCCGCCCCAGATAAACGCATCGATCCCATAGATGATACAGACCGGTGTTACTTGACATCATGCTTCAGACCGCGACCACAGACTGCGGCTTCGCACCGTCTCCTTCTGCGTCGCTCGATGGTGGCTTCATGCTTACCGAAGCGGCACTGCGCCTGCGATACCAACACTCTTTGGGCTCCCACGTCAAAGTTGGGAGTTCACGCTAAGTTCACAAAGTCCTGAGACCAGTCGCGCACTCGTGATTTCAATGAGCCACTGCCCTTGGTACCCAAGGAACCGGCTTGATACAAGGCTGAGACTACCCTGGGTATTAAAACCCAGGTCTTGCCAGTCAAAGCCAACATTGGCCTGGGGCAATCAGACGCCAGCATCATACGAAGAAGCCTATTTGTTTATTGTTCCCTGAAACTTGGTTGCTCGGAACTTCTCCCTGGGTCCGCTCTCTTCTGGTTCAATGCACCTCAGATTAAGCGCACTCCACTATAGCAGCCTTTTGCTAGCCCTCATATTTCTGTCATCCAGTAGTGACTATGGACCACCACAGCAATGGTGCTTCAAGTAGGGCTGACGGCGAGTCTTCCGAGACGTATCGGAGCGCTTGCCCCGTCCGTGACCACGCTTGTTGATATGGTTCAGGGCCAAATTGCATCTACCCCAACGCTCTGTAAGTCGTCAATATGTAACAGCGAACCAACAACGACGGTTTTATTGTTCTAATGCGAATACAGGCCTCCCCATGTTGGCCCCCGTCAGGAAAATTTGAAGAATCGCGTGAATCAGGTCGAGGCTTTGTTCCCTGGAGCATCGAACCCTCCTCGAGGTTTATCATTATCTCTGAACCAACATCTCAACCCTGAGGCGCAATCCCTCAGTAACCCTACCTGTCATTCTGGCTCTTGGCATAATTTAACGCCTTCTACACAAATTCCTGAAGCCTACCAGCTTGGATACGCAAATGAACAAGACCCAACTCTTTTTGATGCAATCCCCTTGGAGCTCATTCCCCCATTGCCCTCCAACGCTGACACCCCGGCGCCTTATAGCGCTTGGTACAGCATGGGCCCTCCAGTGCTACAGGAGCCTCATAACACTTTTCCAATAGGTGAGGTCAGCCCTCTCGATAGCAGGCCGCCGCAAATGCAGGTTCAGGGTACCATTGCCCAAGTACCAATACCAAATGGCTCTTCATCGATATATCCTGTTCTGTCGGTCCCTACTATCCAATTGTCTCCATCCACGAATGCTATCACGGGCCAAGGATTTTCTTCTTATATGCCTGATGGCTATGACGATTTCAGCACATTCGATCCTAGTAGTCGGCCACAGGCTAGCTACAACACTGCATTTACCGGGCCATCCACTCCATACACTCGTTCTGAAGCTGGAAACATCACATACAGCGATGCGTACTACTCACAGCCAGACGCTTTCACTACACTGACTAGTTCACCAGCTTCTCTTCGGCGAACTCAAAGTGTACGAAGTGATAGGAGCAAGCCATTCCACTGGCTTACGCGCGTCGGCTCACAAATCTCCTCAATTCCGTCTCCGAGCGCATCCGCTACAGCCCCTACTAGTCCGGCTCCTGGTTCAATTTCAAGTCAGCCCAAGAAGGGTAGGCGCCAAGGTCCTCTTACTCTTGAGGCAAAGGCAAATGCGCGACATAACAGATCGAAGCAGCTTACCTGCTGCAAATGCCAAGCTAGAAAAGTCAAGGTGAGTTGAAATAGACCTGCCAAGAAATTCTGAGCTATCGAATAACATATTATTTAGTGTTCTCGCCGGGGCAACTCCGAAGCATGCGTGCACTGCATCAAGGATGGTGAGCCATGTACACCTTACTACTTCTTCACGAAAATTTGTGAATCAGAAAGCTACCACAAAGGTGATTTATTATACCTCATTGGACAAAGATAGCGTAAGCTAATATATTTAGGTCAATACCTCGTCAACTGTTTGGCTTTCTTTCCATTACGCTTATTTGTAGGTAGAAATGTCGATTTCGAATCATATCTTCCTTCAATACAGGCTCGTATGCAAAACTACAACATACGAGTGCAAGTGTCCAAATAGTAGGAATGAGTTTGGTTTAGATCTCTCGGCTTGCTACCATTTATGGCGAAACGAGATGTCCAAGCATGGGCCCTCTGGCTCCATCGAGGAGTTTGTTGCTGGCTCATCAGAATACGACGACATCAAGCACTATCAGGAAATACTTGAGTTACCCTTTGTCGGTTGGGAGAAACAGCCTATGTTGGCTTTGCTCTATTTGGACCGCATGTCGAGCGGCCATAAGTTGCTCATGACGCTGAAGTCAAGGAGGCTGCAACAAAGGATGGCATCTGAGTCCCCCTGTAGCGAGGGAAAGCTATATTTTGTCGCTATGGCTGTTTTCCAACGCTTACGTCACCGCCTGGAACTGTTGGCATGCTCTTATCTGCAAAGAGGTTTAACTAACAAGTCAGCGGCAAAGAAGGTGATTGGGAATGAACGCGAGTCTGACATTGAGACTTTGAACTTCCTAGGAAGCTATTTGCTGTCGCTGCGTCGACGAATCGGTATTTGGAGGCAGAGACAAAATGGCGGAGATGCATTTGCTTATCAGCCTGCCTATCGAGACGCCGACCATCAGGCTGTAGCATCTTTGAGTATTGCTACCATCTGTACAGCCACTTCTGTGTTCATCGGGAGCGTCTCCCGGCCAAGATACAACATAGAGTCTCAATGTGTCAGCAGACTCTTCATCCTGACACTGGGTCACTATTAGAGTATCTGTCAACCGAAAAGGGCAAGGGTGGCTTTGAGACATGGATGGCGAATGCCCCAAGATTGAAGGCGTCTGTTGGAGCACAGTGAGAGGGAGTATTACCCGGCAGTTTGATATAAGAAACAGAACGAGCGGCTCGCGCCCATCATTGGTAGGACATTTTCTCATGAATCATTTCCTAGTGTAACAGTATTAGAAGTACAGGATAGCGAATTTGTCAAAGAATCCGCCCCTCTGAAAATTATCAGGTTTTGCATGAGTCGCACCTTGTCTCTACTCCCGCCCGTTTGATCATGACACATTGTGAACGAGGTGAACACCTAGATTTCATGATACTTTTTTTTTTGCTATTCAGTCGAGCTCGACAGTATCGATACATAACAAAACACCGATGACACCATCATTTTATAAAGGGCTGAAAGCGATTCCCATTCTTCAAGGTGTGAAATGACCAGTATCAATTCCATTGCTCTGCTCCTTCTTTGACGCATGCATTGCATCATCTGGAAACCCTTCTCATCCTTACAAAAGTACATTGGGGAAAACACCGTCGAAAGCACCTCTCGTGCTCCAATTTCCCAGTTCTCCGCTTCTGCTTTCCCTGTCACAACAGCCTGTCTCAACTGCTCGAATGCTCTCGTTATCGAATGGTATTTATTGCGCGCCGTTGAATTCGCGCCATCGCATCAACTTGCACCATGAACATGTTGATGCCTTGTTCCAATTCCTCCAATGTCAGAACCGTCCCGTTTTGTTTCATTTCTGGATTGCTCTCCGTTTGTTTTTTTTTTTTTTTGTTCCTTTTCGTTTTATGATGTCGGGCTGAAATCAAGCGGCCTGCTGCATGGTCTCGCGAATGGTCTTGGCGGTGCCGGCCAGGTCGGTGATCTTGGCCTTGGGGTTCTTGACGTGGTAATCGGCGATGGCGGCTTTGATGGCGTCTTCGGCAAGCATGGAGCAGTGCACTGGGTCATGTCAGTCATGGGACGACGCAATAGAGGGAGAGGTGGCGGAATAGCACATACGCTTGACGGGGGGCAGACATAATTCCTTGGAAATGTCGACGTTGCGGATCTTGGAAGCGTCCTCCACTGCGTTTTGGGTCAGTACGCCGGATGAATTATTCAGAGCGATAAAAGTGCTCCCGTGCGCGCAATTGCACGCGCTGTGGAAAGAAGAAAACTCACGTCGCATGCCCTTGACCAGCTCGGTCAGATAACTTGAGCTGGCAATGGCGGAGCCGCATCCAAACGTCTTGAACTTGGCATCGGTGATGGTGCCCGTCGCCTCGTCGACTCGGATCTGCAACTTCATGACATCGCCGCAGGCAGGGGCACCGACGAGTCCAGTGCCGACAGCAGGATCCTTCTTGTCCATGGACCCTGGGTTTCGGGGTCGGCTGTAGTGGTCGAGCAGTGAAGCACGGAAAGAAACAATGTTAGCTTAGCGTCCAATCACATAGCACCGCAATCAAGACGAAATGAAATCCATCATCGTATCGCATGCATGGTGGTTGCTGGTAAATGACTTATCTTTGTCATGGTAAAATCTCCGACCGGCGATCCGAGGTGCAACAGCTGTAGCGGCGATGGGCGACGGCAGTGCCCGGAATGGCGCTCGTAATGAGAACATGTTAACGGCGGGTATGTGAATGAGGTAACTTCCTTCAATCGATACTCGTTGAGGTTTGCGAAGCGAAAGTTGTTTGTGTCGAAAAAGGTTAAGTATGAGGAAAGAGGGAAGATGAGGGACGTAATGTCGAAAATGGATGATGGATGAATGTGAGATTGATGCGAGAGGGTGGCGACGTCGGGGCAGCCAGCGAGCAAAAAAGATGGGGATTGAGCCGGGGGCCTAGCGAAACGTAATGAGAGCATAAAATTATTACTTATCAATCCAAATCCATATGCTCTGTTTCTGCGCCACAGATTCAATCGCCGGCGCCACAGCTGGGACGTCTGTGGTTAAAAGCAGCGCTGCTATTGCCGAGTGTCGAGCGTCGGGTTTGGGTGTGGGCATGTGCTTGCTTGGCGTGAAAAGTGGGTCGTGTTATCAATCGCTGGTGAGAGCGCCGGCGAGGAAGGAGCAGCCCACAGCAGAGGGAGATCACAAGAATTCGGTCATATCGACCCTTGACTCCATATTGGGCTAGGTACTTATTTATTTACACCTAGATATCAAAATTTACCTCTCATATGCCTTAAATGATTTTTGTATATATTACGATATTTTCTCTAGAAAGAAGAGTGCAGCACATCACCTGTATACCGGTTTCTCACGTTTGTTCCTCACTTCGCTCCTGCCATATCATCCACCTTTCACGTACCGAACACATTTCAAATAGTTCGCCGAACCTAGACGACGATGAATTTGCAGATTATATCTAACCAAGCTTTTTTATGTCCTCTCAGAGTCAATCATCATCTTGGCCATGCCCACACTCGTCGCACTTCACGCATGTTCCAGTTCGAAAATGACCGACAAGGACTGGTCATGGATCAGATGCTTCTTCACACATCGCCAGCCGCCCTCGCCAAAAACCTCATCCCACTCATCCAGCGTGGGCAGATAAACACCCATCATTGCGTGCGCCGTTTCAAATGCCAAGGTAAAGATCGGTAGATCAAATTCATTGGCCGGGTGCTTTGGGGGCTCGCCCTTTCCACGCGAGTTCAAGAGGATGCGCACCGTATCACCCAGCAGGAAACGTCGAACTTTGGGGCAGGCCTCTCGCAGACACTTCAGTGTCTTGACACAGTTTTCCCGTGGCCAAAAGTCGTGCCCCATCATGAAGCAAGTGAGCAAGTCGACCTCGGCGAATTCACCTCTATACGCCATCGCAGTTGCATCACCTTCTACGAAAGAAAGACGATCAGACATGCCACGCTCGGCGCATTCGGCCATAGCCACTTTGAGAGACGGCGTGGCGACGTCTACTCCAAGACCGTTGACTCCTGGGTACCGGCGAAGTATTTCCATCAGTCGCTCACCACTGCCGCAACCCAAATCGAGGACTGAATTGAATTGGAAGTCGATGCCCCCCATAGCAGTCCAGAATGTGGGATCAAAGAATTCATGGTTGATTTCGCGGCATGCAAAGGCAATTGCTGCTGGATCTCGAGTGTGGCCGTGGAAGTCTCCGACGCGATTCTTGTTTCGTGCAACAGTGTGCATCTTTGTGAATAATCCGCCTGAGCCTAAGAAGGCCCAATGGAAAATCGACTTCCTCTTGTAGGCTTCATCAAACAGACGCCCGGCAACAATTACTCCATTTTCTCGCGCGAAAACGTCAACGATGACAAGAGCAGTGATCATGGCTTCAACTGAACCGGCATCCAGATCACGACTCTTGACAAACTTCTGGGGACTGAGGATTTTGTTGTTCATGACTTCGTCCATTATGCCGAGCTCCCATGCGGCGCCAATGGCTGGGGCGGCAATTGCCGCGTTGAAGATGGCTGTGACGCCACGTTCCGAGTCGACCGCCAGTGAGCCCATTCTGCTAGCTTTCCTTGTCGATCTCTTTTGTTCTTCTTCTGTTGTGCAGAGGCTGGAAGGCGATATCTTCGATGACAGCTACTGGAGGATAATCGGAGGATCTTTGATCGGTGATTGTAAGAACAAAGCAGATCCTTTGCAGTCAGATATTTGCAAAGAACTCGGGACATATGTGCTAACCATCTATAAATACTCTTTCGTTACTTTTCAAGATCTACTTCTCCCCCTTCTTTAGTCAAGCCCAAAGATAGCATTTGGAAGTTGTAATGTGCAGAACGTGGCTGGCTCAGAACGCTCGTTCGGGAAGGCACAGGGAGCACAAATGCATCCACAATCAAAAAAGTGTCGTTAACAAGCTCGGGAATGTCACAACTGCCGAGTCACTCGATAGCGGTTCAAGCTACATATATCTCGTCTTCAAGCGCTCCTTGGCGGTCCGCGAGGTCTCGCAGGCGATCAAGATGCGCTTAGTACTACTGCCCGACAACAAAGCCAGACGGCTTATTCCATGCTTCGAAATCAGCTATAAAACCACGAAATCTGCAGTTTCACTCTTGTTCTCTGTTCGACCAGCGAGAAGGTAATCCTGAATATCGACGTGGTGATGGCCCGATTCGATGTCAGTGTGACAAGTCACCGACAGCACATGTCTCGCCGGCCTCATTTTTTATCACGCTGATCTAGAGTTCTCGCACTCGGAGAGAACATATGGCCAAATATAGGAAGCCGGGGAGCCAGGGGCTCTGTGCCGCCCAGGAAGCGGTGCAGAGTACGCAGTGCTACAAGATCCATGGTTCTCGATCACATCCTTTGAAACGCGCAAGCGTGGCAGGAGTCAGCGCAGCAAACAAGCTTGTTCGGGAATGGGCGATAGACATCCACATACCATCATGACCAAACGACGACGCTTTCAAATCTCCTGGTGGATCAAACGATGCAGATGCGCAGGGAAGCTGCATTCAAAACTTGCATGACCATATCTCTCTTATATCGTCAGCAGAGATATGGATCGTACAGAATACGGTATCTACTCAGCATGCAGCGTTCAATGCCGGCATTGAACTTTTACGCAGCGGAACACAGTTTAGACGTTACACAATGATGAGCCTTTAGGGCAGGGAGGGGCTGTTTTGGCCCAGAGCTCACTCGTCTTCGGGCAAAAGTCGGTGTAGATACGTGCTATCCGTGTAACCATGCTGGCTCGAATTCAACCCAACTAATTCGAGGGCCTATCTGTCAGACTGCAGACGACAGACCAGATCTAGTTCCGCCTTGTCTTCTCTTTTCATCCTGCCGCAACTTTGTCTCCGTTCATAGCTCTTTTCAAACTTCTTCCGTAACCGACCACGCCAAGAAAAACGGCCTCACTTTGCGAAATGCCGCCCTCACAAACTCATAGCGACAAAATGTCAAATGACCACCTTGATGCCAACACTGATAGCGACGGCGGTGCTATCCTCGAAGCCTTCCTTGCCCGCAACCCCGAGGTGCGATTCATCCGACTTCAATGGCAGGATCTAGCAGGTCTGCTGCGGGCTCGAGTTGTACCGGTTGACATCGCTGTGTCTTTAGCCAAGGGACTTACAAGACTAGTCTTGAGCCCTGTTTCGCTCAACTTGACCGCTGAAAATAGCATGATACCAGCCGGAAACCTAATCGGCGGAGACGTAGGGTCTCCGGATTGGAACTCTTTGCGGACGCGGAGGACACTGGATCCCCTCTATGCAACAGTCATGTGTCGCATCGGGTCGTTTACGCCAGAACGTCCCGAGCCAAACGAGAATCGATGTCCTCGACGGGCATTGATTGACATCGTCGAGCAAGCAGAGCGTCAATTCCACCTACGTTTCCTGGTCGGGTTTGAAGTAGAATTCGAAGTACTCAAGGCCAATGCCGATGGCAAGCTAGTTCCATATAGCGAGGGACTCGGAAGAGGGTCGATATGTGGTCTCCGCGATGCTTCGTATCCCTTCGTGGAGGAAGCGGTCCAGACTCTTCTCGAGGCCGGTGTTGGAATAGAAGCATTTCATACAGAGGGTCGGACCGGACAATACGAGTTCTGCTTAGCACCGCGATCTGCGATTGAGGCCGTGGATGAGCTGGTAGCCGTGCAAGATACTCTCAAAGAAGTCTTCTCGCGCCATGGTCTCATCGCCACCATGTTTCCTCGGCCTGTTCCCTCCCAACCAGAATCTATTGGCCAGCACACACACGTGTCAATCAATCGAACAGACCTTGAGAAACTGTTTCTAGCTGGCATTTTGAAGTTCTTGCCAGCTCTCTTCTCTCTCTATCTTCCCTATGAATTTTCTTACGAGAGGCTCAAGCCAGGACAGGCTGGACAATTTGTGAGCTGGGCACGGGTGACCGACGAGGTCCAATACGTCGAATCAAGCCCAGGTACTGGGAAATTCGTTGCGTAGACGGCACAACAAACATGTATTTGTGCCTCGCTGCGACACTGAGCGCTGGGTTGATTGGATGCCAGACGCAGGAACCGTTGCTTCTCCCGGACCGTGGTTTTGGTCGAGAAAGTAATGACGGAGAAGGGCTGCCACTTCCTCGAAACCTCGAAGAGGGACTTGTTCAGCTAGGCGAGCAGCACAAACCTCTAGAGGCAATGATGAACAACGAGATTCTCCAGCACTACTCGGATGTGAAGCGACACGAGATGCTGATGCTACGAGAGATGGCCACTGAAGATGCGAGGGCGTGGTTGACAAAGATTTTCTAGATGGTAGAGCAAGTACGGAGGGACGGCTGGATGTATGCTCCATTGGGAAGAAGTTCGCTTCATTCTTTCAGACACGAGATAGACGGGTAGAAAACGTTTCGCAACCACCTGCGCTGAGCTCTGTTCTGTCGCGAGACTTGGCATGCGACTTCAAATCTGTTTTGCACGACATTTTCACACATCTTCGTCTCGTGTAGCTACAAAGTGCTACTATTTCTGAAACGCGCACCTGCACTCTGTGCAGTGAACTACTGTTCCTTCTAGGGGTACGACATTGAGGTGTGGAAGCACCCGGTTTGAGGCGGAGGAACATGAATGCCCGTGGTGAGAACTGTATTTGGGAGTTCAACACATCTATCATCACCCATGGCACAGCGGTGTGCTCATGTTGCATCACCCTTTCTAGTTTCTAGCTCTGCCGCGGCTGCCGTGCTTTACCAAACCGAACACTGGTCTTCGACCATCGATGTCGCCGTGCGTTGTAGCTCCGCAGGATGATAACTTCCTGGATGCGCATGAGTGTGACCCGTGCGGCAGTGGCTGTTCGTGTTACACAGCTCCTCACGCAGAGTAAGGGGATATGAATCACGGAGTTCATGATGGGGGCTATGCACGCGCAGAGGCAGCTTTGCCAATCATTATGACTGAATTAAGGCCGGACGAATTTATCACTTCACCGCCTCTCCTGCATTTTCAGGACGACAGGGAAGTCGTAGTGACTCCGATGTTGCAACGAGTGCCTCCTTGGGCCGGGGAGTGCGAGATTCGGGAACCGAGAGAACTTGGTGGCGTCGGCATCACAGACACTCGTACAGATATTATGTGCTCTGCATGTCTGTTCCAAGAAAATTGACGAAGAGTACTTTGGATGTCCTCATCTGGCGAATGTCTCGCATGGTGAGCATTTATATTACTAAGTCGGTGCTGGTTCTCGCCTTTTCACCCTCCACAAAGTCCACAAAGCTCGTTCGCTCACGGCGGCCAATTTGAAGCAGAAGTTACGTAGCCGAGATGATGAACGCCACTATCCATCAAGGTGAAGAGACAAATTGATAAATTTTCTGACAACGAGACTGATTTTGGACCAGATCTACGAGCCTGACACGATGAGTGAGTCTGAATTTCCGCCGCCTCCTGTGGCAGGCATCGACTGGTCTTCTTTAGGCTTTGATCTCAAGGAAGGTATTCACGAAACTTCTACTCACCATGCAATGATAGTGTCAGATAGTTAATCAGATACTGTTAACTTTACAGTCCACGGCCACATTGAATCAACATACTCGGAGACGACGAAAGAGTGGACGCAGCTGCGCTTCGTCAGAGATCCATACGTCCGCGTTCATGGCATGGCAACAGGACTGAACTATGGCCATCAGACATCCGAAGGCATCAAGGCCTTCCGCGGACCCGGTGACGAGCAGATTTCTATTTTTCGGCCCGACCGTAATGCTCTGCGAATGCAGCACTCGGCCGAGGTTGCTTCACTACCAATTGTCCCGAAAGACTTGTTCGTCCGAGCTTGTCGAGCCGCTGTTGCTCTCAACGCAGAGTTTGTGCCGCTTCATGAATCTGGAGCGGCGCTGTATCTGCGGCCGCAACTATACGGCTCGGGAGGCCAATTGCCTCTCTCCCCGCCTGCTGAGCACAAATTCTGTGTTTTCGCAATGCCAACGGGGACTATCCACGGCCTCAGGCCTCTGAAAGCCGTGATTCTAGATGAGTTTGATCGCACAGCGCCCAACGGGGTGGGCCACGCAAAACTAGGAGGCAACTACGCGCCCGTTATGCGGTGGACCAACAAAGCTCGTCAGGAGGGCTACGGTCTCACACTTCATCTAGACAGTGCCAAGCACGAGGAAATAGATGAGTTCAGCACCGCCGGTTTCGTTGGGATTCAGGACGACGGCGTAGGTGGTATCACGGTCGTGGTGCCCGACTCCAAATGCATCATCGAGAGCATCACCAGCGATAGCGTGGTGGTACTCGCTCGGAGCTTCGGCTGGAAGGCGGAAAAGAGACCGGTCAAGTACACTGAGCTACCGAGCTTCTCTGAAGTCGTTGCCGTTGGGACAGCGGCTGGGTTACTGCCTGTGCGATCTATCACGCGGCGCATGTTCTTGGGGCAGTTGCCGCCTGGGCCACGCGTGACGTCTGACGAAGTGTCTGAGACGGTGACGTATATGCCTGAATCGCAGACTTGCGCGGGACCTGTTTGCTTGAAGCTTCAGGGGCAGCTGAAGGCTGTTCAGCAGGGCAGGGTGGATGATGAGTTTGGTTGGAGATGCGTCGTGACGGCAGATGATACGGAGGTTGACGGGAGCGGAGATGCAAACGAGTCTTAGACACAAAAAAGTTATTGTTCGGCTGAATGATAGACTCTGATCCTGAAGTTCCAGTAAGTGTGGAGGTCTTATCATGCCGTTGTACGATGGGAATGTGGACGGTGATGTCTCGTAGTTGCAACCAAATGCGTGTAAGTCAATGTGTGTACCATCAGCAAGCCGGGCGATTTGCAACGGAGCATGAGACGTATGCTCAACTGATCGTAGCCTCATTAAGCAGTAAAGTAAAAACTAACATATTCGGCCAAACACGAAGCAGAAAAAATGCAGTCACCAAGGCCGCCTTTCTTACTCGCACCATGTATCGTGAACAAATCCAAGCAAACAATGCCTAGCACTCCGTCATAAGCCATCATTACATCGCAAAAGCAGCAAGGACACTAACCCCATCTCGGTCCTCAGCCACAGACCTCCCTTTCCACCACCCAGCGGATTGGTCCAGCGGAACTCAAATAGTGGATCCACAAACAAGGTCAGATTGATAAAAAAACGCCGAACAAGTCCGGCTGCCGGCCTTTTGAGGGAGCCCACCCCCGCCAATCAGGTGCCGAGGGAATCCAATAAGCCGCGTCTGGGGGGATGGAACTGGCTGCGTGTCATGACGTAAAATTAGTACTGTGCGGCATTTGCAATTTGTAAATGTAAGAGACAGTGCGGATATGGAAATTGTTCACGCATGTGGTAGATGCGTTGGGCCGGGGCGGACGGGGAGGTTTTTTGGTTGTGCTTCGTATGTACGAAGTTGTCCGATTTCGCTGGGGGATGGACACGGGTAAGAGTGCCGGGGCTTATCATGGGATGTGCATGGATGGGATTCGTGGTATCTGATCGGGCTGGTTTGGACGTGATGCGCTTGTTCTTATCTTGGCTGCTTTGGTCTGGCTCGGGTGGGCTACCCTTGAGCTTGAAGTGAGAAAGTGGTAGTATACGAAGGACGTGTTGCGCATCGCGTGAACACTTCACTACGGTCAGGTAATTTTCAATGAAATTATAGTTTACTGTATAGTATGTCTGGCCCTTCTAGAAGCTATATACTACAAGCTCCTGATGCGTTTCGTGACATTTTCCAGAGTTACAGTAACATAGACTCTTCCCTCGCAGAATGGACCACGAATCCAGCTCCACCTCCACATTCAATTCCACTCCAATTGGCCACAATCTCCGTCAAACGGCGCCACTCCAGCTATTGAGACCCTCATTGAGCTTGAGAGTGGACACGGCACCCAAAGACCCTTTGTACCTTGCAGTGTCACTGTCGCATCGTAGAGTGCCATGCTACTTCACCACACTACCCTTCCTGCTTGAATAGCATCAACAAAAAGCGACAACGGATTGGATTGGCGCTTCTTAAACGAAACATCGCCTGCTGCGAGGGCGTTGTGCGGCCGCCGTGACAAAGGGAGAGAGAGAGCGCATGGTCCTGACTCTTGCCCTGGTCTATGGTGACGACCACTCGTCCTATTGCACCATACCCTGATTGTCTCAGCCGGCTGTCCTCTCATTTGAGACGACTTGACTCTGCATTGTGCTCTTGCTCGTGCGTCTAGTCGCTCTCAACGTCCCTGATGCCTACCATGGCTCCCTTCACCGACGATCCCGATGGTCATGCACCATCGCGGCGCTCTCACGACTCGCGTCCGTGTCCACCACGAGCCTCGTCTTCGATCGACTACAAGAAGAGATGGACCGGGACTCATCCATGAAAGATGAGGTTGACTATTAAGACTCCGAGACGGGGCCCTTCCTCGGCGAGCCGGACGTGCCTCTGCAGCGCAAGCCCATGAACAGGAGCCTGCGTCGCATCTTGCTGATTGTCGGCGCCGTCTTTGCCGCTCTCTGGCTCGCAGGACTGGCCGTATTCGTCATGACCGGATCCTACAAGCACGCGAGCGACTCCGAGCACGACCCGGACGCCAACTCTCGAGGATCCGGCAAGGCGGTCACACTAGACCAGGTCCTCAACGGCTATTGGTCTCCGAAATCACAGAGCATCAGCTGGATTGCTGATCCAGACGGTGACGATGGACTGTTGCTCGAAGTCGGCACACAAGCCGGCTTCCTGATCGTCGAAGACGTGCGTGCAAACAAGGACGGCGCAGCAGCCCACGAGAACTCCGAGACCAAGCTCGCCAAGTCGCGGATGCTCATGAAGAGCCCGTACTTCCAGTACAAGGATCAACTGAAGCAGCCGGAGTGGTGGGAGCCCAGCCCGGATCTGAAAAAGGTCCTGCTGGCGATCAACTACAAGAAGAATTGGCGACACTCCTTCACGGCAACCTACTTCATACTCGATGTGGCATCTGGCACCACGGAGCCTCTGATCCCCGATGATGCTGACGCCGAGGTGCAGCTCGTCAACTGGAGCCCCAAGAGCGATGCGGTATCCTTCATCTTGAAAAACAACATCTACATCCGCCGACTGGTCGGTGACAAGGACGTGGTGCAGATCACCAAGGACGGTGGTCCAGAGTACTTTTACGGAATCCCCGACTGGGTCTACGAGGAGGAAGTCTTCTCCGGTCGCTCAGCGGCATGGTGGTCTGATGATGGCAAGTATCTTGCTTTCCTGCGCACCAACGAGACCGCCGTCCCCGAGTATGGCATTGAGTACTACATCCAGCGTCCCACGGGTAAAGAACCGCTCAAGGGCGAGGAGGCGTATCCCGACGTTCGCAAGATCAAGTATCCCAAGCCTGGAGCGCACAACCCTGTCGTCGACGTCCAGTACTACGATGTTTCCAAGGGCGATGTATACTCTGTCTCCGCGACAGACGGGTTCCCAGACGACAACCGCATCATCTCCAATGTCCTATGGGCCGGCGACAAGGTCCTGGTCAAGCAGTCCAACCGCGTAGGCGACTTCCTCAAAGTCATCCTCGTCGACCCAGCCAAGCGCGAAGCCAAAACCGTCAACAGCATCAACATTGCCGAAATCGACGGCGGGTGGTTCGAGATCTCCTACACAATGACCTACATCCCCGCGGACCCAAACAACGGCCGTCCACACGAAGGATACGTCGACACGGTAATCCACGAGGGCTACGAACATATCGGCTACTTCACCCCCATTGACAACCCGAAGCCCCTTATGCTCACCTCGGGAGACTGGGAGGTCGAAGACGCTCCCTCGGCAGTCGACCTCAAGAACAACCTCGTCTACTTTGTCGCAACAAAGGAGTCCTCCATCCAGCGCTATGTCTACTCAGTCAAGCTCGACGGTTCCAACCTGACGCCCCCTACAGACACTTCCTCCGACGGCTACTACACCGTCTCCTTCTCCTCCAACGCCGGCTTCGCCCTCCTCTCCTACAAGGGTCCCAGAACCCCCTACCAAAAAGTCATTTCCACCCCCTCGACCCCCGCCTCCTACGACCGCACCATCGAGGACAACGCCCTCCTCGCCGACAAGGCCAAGAAGCACGAGCTGCCCATCCTCAAATACGGCACCCTCAAACTCCACGACAACATCACAGTAAACTACCTCGAGCGCCGCCCGCGCCACTTCAACCCCAAGAAGAAATACCCCGTCCTCTTCCAGCAGTACTCAGGCCCCAAATCCCAAACCGTCACCAAGAAATTCGCCGTCGACTTCCAATCCTACGTCGCCTCCGCACTAGGCTACCTCGTCGTGACCATCGACCCCCGCGGCACAGGCTTCCTCGGTCGCAAGCACCGCGTCGTCGTCCGCTCACAGCTCGGTCTCCTCGAAGCACAAGACCACATCGCCGCAGCACAACACTACGCCTCACTACCCTACGTCGACGCATCGCGTCTCGCCCTCTGGGGCTGGTCCTACGGCGGTTTCCAAACCCTCAAGACCCTCGAGCAAGATGCTGGAAGGACATACTCGTACGGCATGGCCGTGGCGCCCGTCACAGACTGGCGTTTCTACGATAGCATCTACACGGAGCGCTACATGCGTCTCCCGAAGGATAATCCCTCGGGCTACGACGCTTCGGCCGTTCAGAACGCCACGGCGCTCGGCATGAACAAGCGCTTCCTCATCATGCATGGCTCCGCGGATGATAACGTGCATTTTCAAAACTCGCTCAAGTTGCTGGATAAATTGGATCTGAAGCAGATTGAGAACTACGACGTGCATGTCTTTCCGGATAGTGACCATGGGATTTCCTTCCATGGGGCGAACCGCATTGTATATGATAGTAAGTATTACCTCTGTTCTACCGAATGCCATGGTACAGAATAAGAAAGCTGACTACTTACGCTCAGAATTAAATAATTGGCTTATTAATGCATTTAATGGCGAGTGGCTGAAGATTGCGAATCCAAAGCCTATTGATACCAAGAGGTGAAGAGGTGGATTGAGCATTGATGCGCGGTACTGGACTGGATCATTTTAATAAATTATGTATTGTGTTTTCGGCGCGGGAGCTAGAACAGTTTATTTGATTTGGCGTAGCATTCATGAGCTGATTGTATTCTCTCAAGGCGCACTGGGGAAGACTTGCGTGTTAATTAAGTTTCAATGGCAATCCTTATTCACTGTATCAAAAGGACATCTGTCATAGAAATATAAATGCAAAATTGAATTACTATCATACAACATGCGGTAGCGTCGGTTTCCAGCCCCTACTTTGTCTCATCTGGCTCCACGTAAAAAGTCTGTCTCCAGTCTAGCTGCAGCAAACCAAATTCCCGTCATTACCACCCCTTGCCAGATCTCGAGGCTGCCGTCCTACCGGGCGTCTCTGTAAATGGAAACTTTAAAAAGAGTACCACGATACAAGGCCAAGATCTCAGCCGCCGTCACTTTTCTCTTCGTATCTAACCATGGCGCAAAGCAAAAAGACTTTAATGGTTACATTTTTCATGAGCTCAATGATATCCCCGAGTCGTCTCCCAGTGGTAAGAGTTCGGGCGTTGGCGTGAGTTCCTGCTTTACGTCGTTGTGTCCACATGAGCAAGGCTGTGACAAGCTATGCTGGGGAATGTGTGCAGGATACCAAGCCCAGACCGGCACTTGCATCTAGTATCCGTAGCCGGTGGGTTGCGGTGCGAAGCCGTTCGGTTGCTGGTATGGCGCGGGCGAAGTGCTGCCCATGTTGCCGCCCGGTCCAGCGGTAATCATGAGGCGACCAGCGCCCAGAATGGGGGTGTTGTCTTCGGTCTTCTCCTGCTCCTTCTCCTTGGATTTGCGAGCTTCGTTATCAGACTTCAGCAAAGCAATCTCCTTGGTTTGCTGCGCCAGCATGTTGATCATGTATGGCATTGTGAAGTCGTTGAGACCATGGCGCCATGACAGTTCCAAAACAAGATCAGGGCGGATGAGGTCATTGCAAGCGTACAGCATACCGGTATAGCACTCGCGGTGGCCAATATCGACAAACTGTTGTAGGTGCGTTGTTAGCAAAATCCATGTTTCTACAGAATACGGCTCCAACGTTGGGGACTTACGTAGCGCAGCAGGTCGTTGACAATGTCGCTCTTGCCAGAAATGACAGAGGTTTCAATAGCATCCTTGAACAACTTGTCCTGCTTCGACAAGGCAATGGACTTCTCCCATCGCTTGTTCTTGCGGTAAATGCTGGCCGCAATATGGCGGAAGAAAATCAAGTCGTGCTTCTCGAGACGACCAGCCAGCTCGTTGGCGTGATAGTTGTCGTAGTTCTGGACTGAGTCTCTCAGGGTCTTGTAGTCCTCCTCTTCGATGAGAAGGTCGTTGACAGCCTCGTTGACAGTGTGCTTGTTCTGTGATTGAACGTTGAGCAAGAACGGCTTAATAAGAGGCAAGCTGTCATTCTTCTGGAACATCTTGACGACGCGGTTAACATCAATTCTAGGCGTCAGAGCAGCAAGAAGGTCTGTGAGTAACGAGGGATGCTGCTCGACGTAAAACTTGATTGCCCAGTAGTAAATTTCCAGGTTGGCAACCTTGACCACGATTTCCTTGAACTGCTGGTGGTCCCATGAGTTCTCGGGACGCTCGATAACAGCCAGAGCAGCGTTGTCGAATTCGTCGTAGTGGTAGTAGCAGAAGACAAGCTCAGGCCACAAGTGAGCCTCCTCGCAGGCTCGGATCATCTTGGGCATGTTCATTCTTGACCAGAAGATCTTGATGTGCTCCATCAGACGCTCAGGGTGGTACTTGGACAAAGCAATGCCCAACTCAGTGAACATTCCCATATGGGCACGCTCAAGGCCAAGACCCTGCTCGAGAAGGCTGATAAGCTCATCGAAGTATCCATTTCGCTCGTATTCCTTGACAAGGGTCTGCAGTTGCTCGGCATCGACAATCAGGTTGAGACCACATATCTGGGCAAGGCGGAACTCCTTCTTCTGCACACAGGCCTCGTGGACCTGCTTCCAGACCTTGATGTTGTTTGCTTTGCGAGCGCAGTCAACAGCAGCTTGGTAGTTGCCCAAGTGGACCAAGGTAGTAGCAAGCTTGGCCCAGTTGGAAACGCTGGTATAGAAAATCTTGGAAGCCTCGAATAACCCCTCCTCATAAGCCTTGTCACCGGACTCCTCGATGTTTGCAACATTAGTGGCGCGCAAGAAGTCCTCGAGCTCGGGAAGTTGATCCAGGCGAGCATAGCAGAAAGCCAGAGCAGTGTCGATGACTGGCTCTCGGAGAGTCTTGCGTGCCATACGCAGATATTTGACCAACTCCTCATTCTTGCCAGCGTGAGTGGCAATCTCAATCACCTCAGCGTGGTTCTTGGGATCTTCAGCCTTGATGTATGACTCGATTGCATCTGGGACGCGCAGGCCATCAAGCTGTGCCTTGGCAACCTTGCTCCAGACCTCGGGAATATCAACTTCCTCAGCATAGGCTTGAGATCTGTCAATGCTGACGACGTGCTCAACGAGAACATCAACAGCAGCACTCTTGTTGTCGGCCTTCTTGTAGATCTCAAAAGCCTCCTCGAACAGACCGACATCAATACACGACGTGGAGATTTCGTCAGCATTGTATCCGTCAAGCTTGTGGATGTAGTCCATGACACGGCCCTTGTCGGCTTTGGCAGCAGTGAACATGAGCAGATTCTGCAAGTTCTGATTGTCACTGAAGGGAGATGGCTCAAGGACAATCTTCTCAAGTAGCTCAATGAGTTCGAGAGGGAGGTCATTCTCGAGGAAGGAAGCTACAGCGACAGAGACCTTGGCAGGGTCGGTGGACTCAGGGATGGCGGTGGAGGTAACTTGGTCAACCACTGAGCGGCGATGGATATTGTTCTCGCTGAGGACAAAGTTCCAAAGCTCGTTGTCTGATCTCTCCAAGAGATATCGAGCCTGAGCACGGTACATGGAGTTCTCGTTGGTGATGTTGACCAGCTCAAGGTCGTTTTGGCCCTTGGAGTAGGCAATGTAGGCCAGATTGGGGTCACGCTTCTCACAGTATTTACCGACAGTCAGCGTGTCGTACTGATCGTTCTCCTTCAGGAACTTCTCGGGGTTGTTGTTGGAGTCGATGTAGATCTTAGCCAGGGCATTGTACACAGCCTGCTGCTGGTTTCCTGCCTGCAAGGTAGCCTCCAAGAAGGGCAAAAGGAGCTTCAAGCGATTCCTCGATTCAACCTCGGACACGAGTTCATCGATGTTGATTTGCTGGGCATTGACAGTGCCGAGAAGTTGCTTGATGATGTTCTCGTCACAATCGACATCGAGCAAGCCACCAACAACTGCGGGAGTCCTGCCTGGGTTGACGCGCTGGACATATGCCTCGATAGCCTGGAACTGCTGGTTCTGGTACAGGTAAAGGATTAAGTCATGAACAAAGTTGAAACGATCACAGACAATGATCAGAGGCAATTGCTCGGGCAGTTTGGCCTCCTTCAAGAAGTTCTTGACCTTCTCAGGGTTGTAGTGATTGCTGTCTCGGCAGATACGCTCAACCTCGTTGAGCTGGTTTGACTTGGTGGCAGCTTCAATGTACTTGAAGTGAACATCAGGGTCTTCCGAGAGGTTCACGATGCTGCCGAGGTAGTAAAATAGACCCTCTGAGGTCTTATACTTCTCGAACAAGTCAATCAGACGGACAGGTCCGAGAAGCTCTGAGTATTTAGTAGCAATGTTGACCACCGACAGGAGGTTCTGGCGAATGTTGTGCTTCATCATAGCATCGAGACAGTCAAGGGACTGCTCGACTGAGAGCTTGCCAAAGAAGTTGCTGAACCATTCGGGGTTAAAGTTGGGGCTGCCGGGGATGTTGACAATGACACGCTTGATTGCCTCGGGGTCTTCATACAACTCGAGAGCTTTCTGAGGCAGACCAGCTTGCTCACAAAGCTGAGCAATACGGGACTTGTCAAAGTGGGTAAACATGTCATTGCCCAGAATGGCTTCTGCGACTTGTGGTGCATGCATGAGGTTCATCTCAAGTAGCCTGATCTGTAACCTGGCATGCTCTGGTTTGTTGTCCTTGAGGGCATCCAACAAGAAGGCCGTTGCTTGCTGAACCATGCCCTGAGACTGGAAGATGTCGCAGACTCGCTCGAAATCAACCAAGGGTCCCTGCTCGCTATTGGCCAACGCCGTGGCGAAGTCGCCACCCTTCTCTGGATTGATGCGGATAATATGTTGCAGCAGTTGGATATAATCGGGTTGGTATCCTGTCTGGGCAGTGTAAGGCAGGATCTTGTCGAATTGGCCAGTCTCGGCAAAGCCAGCAACCACCTTCTGGGGAACGTTGGCCTTGAGGTAGATGCTCAAAGCCATGTCGACGTCGTAGGGTCTGACCATGTCACCCAATTGTTCAGAGCAGTCAAGCTTGCCCTCTTTGAACCACTTCTCCAGAAGGTGCTTTCGGTTCTGTTGGAGAATGGGCGCAGCGAGCTCCAGAGTCTCATGTCGGTTCAGAGCACCCTTGTCAAGGAGCATACCGAAGTATTGAAGAGTGAAGGCTATCTGACCAGGTTGGGCTGGCAAGCGCTTGAACTTCTCGATCGTCTCTGGAGTACGAAGGAAACCTCGTGAGTTAGCCGCAATTTTGGCCGCCTCGAGGTAGTTTCCGAAGTTGAATAGCTGGTCGAACTGCTTCGCATAGAGGTTGTCCGCACCAGGGAGTCCAGCTCGGGAAGCCAGCTTGATGGTAATTTCGGTATTCGCGGGATTTTCGAGGAGGTAAGGGATGACAGTCGTTTCATCAACAGTGACGAACAGGACCTGGCCTTTGCGATTGATACTCACAAGACCGGCAGAGTCGTTGTCGGCACAGCTGGTGAAAATTGTCTCGCTCGAAATTCGGTTCATGAAGATCATGGTGCCAGTCTCGAGATCGTACAGATGAATGAAGCCGTACTTTGTGACCATGAAGATGACGCCATACTTCTGGGAGATCTGCAAAGCAACGGGGAAGTCATTTGTAGCCTCGGGAGGGAAGAAAATCTCAACAGCCTTCTTCTGAAAGACTGGGTTGGATTCGGCGTGATCGACTTCAACGACGTGCAGTTTGGCGCCGGTGGCTGTTCGAACTGCGAAGCTGAACAACTTTGTGTCTTGAGGAGCGCCTTCCAGTCGCAAGGACCCAAAGGCCGCAGCGTGACCCTCGATGGCCTGGCTGATGCCACGGTCCTTGGAATACAGCTGCATGGCGCCGACGACACGACCCTGCTGGGATGAAATGCCCACTACGACCATCCACTTGCCGTCCTCGTTAGCACGGTAGTTGATGATTTGGCAGCCCTAAAACGCGAAATGCAAGTTAGCCCGGGTACTTTGCGATACGAGAAACCGGAAAGCGGGGAAGACGAACATTCAAGTTGGCATTTCGCTCAAACACCTTGGCAGGAGCATCTTGGCCAGCATCGTAGACGTCCCAGTGATAGACGCTGCTGGTTGTGACGAGGCCCAGTGTAGATTCGCTAATCCACTTCCAGAACTGAACATCTTCGTTCATTGTGCAGGACTTGAGCTTCTTCTTCTGCTCCAGATCGAAGATTTGTAGCGTCCTTGATTGGGCTTTCAAGGCAATAATCTGTTTGTTCCAGTGCATGATGGCACTGTCGGCCTTGATGGGCCGCCGTGTTACATTGTTGCCATTCTTCAGCTCAACAATGACGACCTCGGGCTGCGCTGCTTCACTCTTCTTCTCGCGGATACACACATATGAATCGGATTCTAGTGTCTGTATATTATGAAATGATTAGATTGGTGCCTGACGGAGACAAAACACCCTCAATTTCCAACTGCGGACAGCAAAGAAATGGAGGTATGAGAGGCGGGAAGAATGGACTAACGCAGGAGTTGAAGCCGATTGATTGCGTGTCCACTCCAACATTAGCGAGCTGGACCAGCTCCTGAAACTTGATGGGAAGAGGCGCCATTGCGGCGAACTCAACCTGCTATGTCGAATAGGAAAGCAGACAGGGAGATTATATCGTCGCCGCTCGTTTGGATGCAATTGATGCCGTTCGCGAAATCACAGGTTGTGGCTGATCAGTCGATGACAGTTCAAAGTGGATGCCTGGTGACGACGTAGGGAGAACTTGGCGGAAGCTTCCATGCGCCGAGCGGTACAAGCGGGAAAGCAGTTGCGAAACGGAGAAGGAACAAAAACGAAACGGCAAAGGATCGAGGTGAAAAGTGAGAAAATGAAGGTGACAGGATCGCGTCCGTGAACTGCTGATGGGCAAGCAGACGGGGTGATCGCGGGAGGGTTTGGAGATGATTACGTTGTTTAGGGATCGATCAGGAGAAGAGTGTCTTGATCCCTTCGCGACCTGGCTGGCCAACGAGGCAGGTGCATGGAGCTGCAGCTAGGAGCTGGCCAATGGCCTGTCGGAAGAGCCATGAGGGATTAAAGAAGTTCCGGCCCAGATGGCCAGCGAGCTCAAGCTGTTGCCCCAGATGGCACGTGCACGTCATCAAGCAGGAGTGTCAAGGGGGAACGTTGGAACATTCGATGGGCATGTAGGAAAATAGTTATAGGTGCCGCACAGTGTCGGAACAGAGTAAGGCGGAATGTTTAAAAGCAGTCTTCAAACTCTGCAGATGCTTGAACAAGATAAACAGGGAATTAATTATGCAGAATGTGACTGCAAGTCTGCACATAACAGCCCAGGGTGTTGATGCAACTGCAAGGTTTCCAGTTGTACCTTAACTCGCAGACCTCTGCCATCCAAGACAAGCCAGGTCAGTTCCAGTTGGCCGCAGGTGCCGTAGGTAGGTACCTAGGTAGGTAGGTAGACCTGGCACACAGGGGACAGTTTAATCCGGTAGCGACAAGCACTAAAGCCACAGAGTGACTACTAGCTTAAATTGTCCCCTGCGTGCCTGGCCAGCTGGTAGCTTCTCACAAAAGATGACAGCTGCCGCCCAAGGCCCACCAACTGAGACACTCCTACCAAAGGCACCTTTCCCTTCCCACACTTGCCAACTCGACCGTTAGATGATGAGTTGCGGTGATTGGCTCGTAATAATTCTTCTTCGTTAAGCCAAGCTTGTCGAGATACGAGACGAGTATCTTCGCAGCCCACAATGTTGCTTTCAAGGACTAGCGAGTGAACTAAGCATTAACTTAGGATACGGTCAGCCTGGACGAATCGGCATTAACGTCGTCCCTTCCGCGCCATTGCAGATACATATCACCACTAGTGTATTGCAAAGGTCTCCTCCTTGTCTTCGAAGACTACGACCTCAGGAAGATAACCTTTCCTCGATATTAAAGCAAATTTGCTCACCGGATTGGGGATTTAGCAGTGGCAATGACAAGGGCCTGAGTGACCTCATCCGAAGCTATCACTGCTCGCACAGACACGACTACAACTGTTACATCAATGATGTTTTGAACCGCTGTGTCATGTAAATTGCAACTACTCTGGTTTATAATAATCAAGAATCCCTCTTCTAAGCGTACTTCTTGACCATCTTCAGCAGCGCCTCATTGACCTCCTTGGGGCTCGTGGCATTGAGGTAGTGGCCACCTCCATCGACAAAGGTCAGTGTCGCTTCTGGAGACGCCGTGAAGAGCTTGATATGTTCTTTGGGCACGATGTTGCCGAACACAGAGTCCTCAGAGCCCTAGAAGCGGGACAGGGTGTGTTAGTTGCCAAGCAAAGCCGATATGGACATCGAAACAAATGAAACATAAATAGTACACACCTGGAGCCAGTACACGGGGCACTTCACGTGCCGGAGACGGAACAGAAGACCATCCCGTTCCAAGAGACATGCCAGAGCCATACGCAACTTTCGACGACCCTCGTCACCGGAGTAGACGGATTTGAGCGTTGCATCCCAGAAGGAGAGTGTCTCAGGAGCAACGGTCCCTGAGAAGCCCAATTGGGCGACCATACCACGCCATACCTCGTCAACTACAAAGTCGGGAGTTGGTGTGGCGCTGCACCAACTATCGTAGAAAGGAGCCAGCTGGGTTTGAGGATCCCAGCAACCCTTCTCACGGGATACGGCTGACTCACAGTCCATGGAAGTGCCGAGAGGCAGGAGACCGAGTATCTGGGCATATTAATATCTACTTGCATTCTGGGAAATTTTATACACCTTGTTTTTCCGGAGTAATGCTTAGGTGTTGAACATACCCTGTCGGGGGCCAGGAGAGCCATGCGAACTACCATCCATCCTCCCTGGCTGGTTCCGACGGCAAACGCCTTCTCAACATGAAGCGCGTCCATCACCTGCAAGGCCATGATGGCTGTGTCCCAGTACGTGAACTGCTCAGAAGGTGAGCTGGTTGCGCCATGGCCGAGTGGCTCAATGGCCAGTAGATTGACCGCATCGGTCAGAGCCTGGTTCTCAAACTGCACGTTGTACAAGGATGAGGTTGTGCACATGGAGTTGATGAGCACAACTGTGGGCTTCGAGGAGTCCAGCGAGGCACCAGAGAGTCTATACCCGGCTTTGATGCCGCCCAGATGGGGGACGTCGACTGTCGTCGTTGCTGCCATTATTAACAACAGTAGCTCGTCGTCGTGAAGGAAATAGAAGTGGAGGGCGGGAGAGGGTGCGGCACACTGCTGGATAATCAACAGCGTTTACGGGCAGACTCCTGCAGTTATTACTTTTTCCAAGCCCAAGACTCACTAGCGACTTGGTCCGGGATATAAGGGACCATCAGTCATGATGTGTAATATGATAACGCCTCGGCTGAAGAGTTTAAACTTGTTTCGTCAAAAAAAGAGCGGAATCCATCGACATTCTTCTATCAAACCCATCGGCCATTACCCCGCGCCAAAGAGGTTGCCAACTGGACGGATCAGAGACATGGGGCTGCCACGACTGGTTCGGACTTGTTGCCTTGTTTGAGAAGTGCGCCCAGATGGAGAAACAACTCACGATTTATGGACGAGTGCCCCTGTTTGGCACGCCCGCAAGAACGGAGCTGGTCTTGAAGAAAATGACACAAATGGGTGGCTCAAGTGGCTTCAGAAAAAGGAGTCCCTGAAGAGACGTGTCTGTCTGATCAGCAACTGGACTAGCCTGGGAGCAAATGGCTTCTTGATGCTTGTTGATTTCGCGACGTCGCAGCAGCTAGTGCGAAAAAAGGAAACGCCATATCTCCACCGGCAGCTCCATCCTGTGGTCTGAAAGGGCGGGAGCCAGCGGCACGCACCGTTCTTCTGCCCCCTAACCTTCACGCCGTTGCGGCTTGTGGTGCTCAGTATCATGATCCGAAGCATTGTCTTGGAATGCGATATGCTGCAATGTGCCTCAATGTCCCTGCAGGAACTGGGTCGACGGAGAGGACAAGTAGACAAACGAGATTGTGGGAATTGCTTCACATGCCACGACAGTTACGAACGGCTAGGTTCGAATGGTAGTCCTCTCCTGTCAAACCCTCGGAGCAATTTTCAGCATAGTCAAGGGTTGGGCCTAAACCATGTGTTGCTGGGACCAGGAAGCCGAATGACCAGCGTCTTGGTTAAAAGCAAAATATGGGGCTGATACCCTCCTCTTGGAACTGATTGGCACTACAGTCTTGTCAAGCAGGGGGTTTGGAAAACCAGGTTCCGGCGCCGGTGGAGCAACGGTCTGGGACTTGAGAACTAGGATGCAAGTCAAGTGCCGTGGCCACAGTAGTAAAGCCCGTTATAATGAACTAGGCTGTAATTTTCTTGATGAGGCCACCAGCCAGTCGCTGTACCTACTTGACTCGAGTACATGGTCGGGGCATCGTCTTCCGTGACAGACATTGGGTGGATCAGGTATCTTTGAGTATGGTTCATCATACTTGTACCCAGGCCTTAGTGCCCTGTTCTGCCCTGTTCTGTGACCCGGCTGTGCCTTAAGTATAACTGACAAAGGGATGGAGTGAGTGGGTTAGGGTAAAAGGAGAGGACATTGGGAAACGGCTGTCCCGTTTTTCTCAAATATAAACCCGTTTCTGGGTCTATACTCCGATGGTTTCTGCCTCTGTCAAGAATGATTACCGACCCGTTGTAACGAGAACACTCACGCAGGTGGCGTTTACCGTTATTAATGTCAACTAATGTTCTCAGACGACAAGTCCGCATTACCTGGGCTCCCGGGCTATGATCCGGACAACCTTCAGCCATGGACTGTTGCAGTCGTCGTGTCTGTGACAGTGCTGGCACTGATCACTGTTGCCCTGCGTCTTCTTAGTCGCCGGCTCAATCGTCAGGACCTATGGTGGGATGATAAGATGATTCTTTTCTCCATGGTACGATTCTCACCTTGGCACTTTTTGTCCGTCTGCCGGCAGGCAACGTTATTAACCGGTTGTCCTTGTAGGGCTGGAATCTTATCGTTGTCGGATTCATTTTCGCCATGTATTCATCCGGAATGGGAATCCATGCAGACAAGGTTGACCCGAAGCGAATCGTCATGATGGCAAAATGGTTGGTGGTGGCCGAGGTTCTCTATGCATGGAACTTGGGTTGGACCAAACTCAGTCTCTTGTTGATGTACTATCGCATCTTTCGTCATGAGTATTTCAAGAAGCTGGCATGGATAGTTGGCGCCTTCGTCTGGGCCTGGGTCATTTGTATCACCTTCTTGTTCATCTTCATCTGCGTACCCGTTCAGAAGCTATGGTACCCGCAACTCCCGGGTCATTGCATTAATCAAGTTGGCACCTGGATCGCCAATGCCGCCTCGACCATCTTCACCGACCTGGCTATTTTGATTATGCCTATTCCGCAGATCTGGAAGCTGCAGTTGAGAAAGCCCGAGAAGGTCGGTTTGACGTTTGCTTTTGGTCTCGGATTTTTGTAAGTTGTGCCCCCCATTTTCCAATATGACAGCCTGGTACTGGTTTTAATCAGCTGCCTGTCCGACAGTGTTGTTTTTGCATCAGCGTATCGTACCAGCGTTCTTTTTACATATTCGAACTCCGATCCAACCTACACATTGGCACCCACCGTGGGCTGGACGGCCATAGAAATGTCAGTGGGCATTATATCCGCATGCCTCCCGACGTTGCTCCCAGTCTTTCTGTATTGTGCGCGAGCATTCGGATACACGCGGTCAAACGTCGTTCCAAGTCGAGAGACGAATGCACCACCGACCTTTGGCGGCAGCGGCGGCAGTAAGTCGAAGGGCAAGAGCGCACCAACTACACTGAGTACCTTTGCTACTCGAGTGGACGACAATGATTCGGACAAGGCTCTCAATAACCCGTTCTACCGCCTGTCGGATGCTGCGGAATTGGACAGCGTAGCCTCGCATCCGCTTGACTCCAGGAGCATCACGCCAGAAGAATCTTCAGAGCCGACACTTCGAACCGACACCCTCGGGTACGGGCATTCCGTAAAGAGCTATACCATCAAGAATATCGAGAATCATGACGACGATATACCATTGCAGGGCATTCGGATTCAGACAGATTTCAAAAAGTCTACATCGAGGAAACGCTAGGTCGGTTCAATTGGGCGAAAAGTATCATTATGTTAACGTTTGGAAAATAAGCATGTATTGTGTTCTATTAGCGCGTACTTGTTTGGGGCATGGATGGAGATTTTCATAAGAGCAGGGGCTCAAGTAAAGAGGACGGAAGGTTGCAGAAGATAGCGAAACTTGTGAACCGAAACGAACATTCTCAGCTGACTGGTCGGTACAGCCATTGCTTCTTTCCTCATGACTGAAGCAAGGAAGCAAGAAGGAGCAACCACGTACGTGCCGTGGCCCTTCTCGACCTCAGATACCCCGAAATTCAAGGTTTAGAGATTTTAAAATACAAGCACTCCATACTTCATCATAAATGAGATCGTGTCTTCTCATGTACATGTTCTTACAAGATAACTCTATCTTGCTGTACATGAGTCTGCCGAACTCTGTTACAGTCCAAACCCGCCCCACCGAGAGATGCAGTGTCCAAATGGTGCGTACGCAACTCTGCACAGCAGACAGCGAGTATTATGAGGTCTATTCCATTCACGCGCAAATGCATTTAGAGAAGGTAAAGCGGATGTATCCCATGCTATGCGAACAGACCCTATAGAACTCGAACTAAGAATGGAACACCATGCCGGTCGGTTTAAGGTTATTATGCCATGGCTGGGGATGTGGACGCGGGCCGTGACGCCTGCTGTATTAAAAAAAAAAGTCAGTGCATCGCCCCCATGTCGCCGTCTCATGCTTTAGTTGCGCCTTCGTCACCTCAAATCTGTAGCGCATTTCGTTCAACGCCTGGTGTACACAACGCAATAAACTTGTCGTTGGACTCCTCACACTGCTGTTCGGTTACTTAATACCCCGTGGACATCGGGCTCAGGCAGTCATTCTCGTAGCCAGCTATGAACCGGCCGAGAAATCGTCAGCCACGGCCACCTAGGCAAGGCCAAAAGAACGACAGACATTCAGGAACTACATCTCGAGGCTCGCCAGCCACGCCACAACAAGCTGCTGGCACAGTCCCGACGATCCAGAAGGTAGTGCCCGGAGCATCCGTGTTCATCGTCCTGAAGGAAGACCAGCCCACTGGCAAAGAGACGGCTGGTGTGGTCGCAGAGCTCTTGACCCGCGGCAATCATCCCCGCGGCATCAAAGTGAGGTTGCGAAACGGGCAAGTAGGCAGGGTGCAATGAATGGGAGATGGTTCAAGTACGCAGACCGCGAGCACAGAAACATCCACCAAGTCAAATCAATCAACGAGGTTTAGTTACCGATATACCGATGTGCGGAACGACTTGGATTATCCTTCGGAGCCACCAGCTAGGAGCTTGGCCGATTTTCTTCCACCCTCTTATGACGGCGCGGATGACGGTTTGAACGCTATAGATTCCGCTGCGACTGCATATGTTGCAGTGCATTGCCCGTTCTGTGATTCATTCGAAGGGGATGAAACAGCAGTCATGCACCACATCGAACAGAAGCACTTGACTTGAGTTTGCATAATGAGAAGTTGCTTCTCATGTACTGAAATGGTCCGCGGTGCTCATATAGACGGCATACTACTAAATGGTCAATGACGGCTCTAAGCTGGATAGCGCATCATTCCTTCCCGCGAGGCATATGCGGATTTGGTCATGCCACTCACAACCCCAATCGTTGCCTCAGACGAGTTAGCGGAGTCCTTGGCTCCTTGTTTTAAGCCTCTGTTAAATTTCGGCTTAGACAGCCCCGTCGCTCTGAGACTGGCTCTGGGTCTTTGAGACTGGGGAAAGGAAGTCGATCTCATACAGTCCGGCCCGTCAGTCGCTTCACTGCCGTGTGCCAGGATCCCTCGACAGTGGTTCTCGGGCAAGTGTTCGATTGAGCAGCAATATATCGAAACGTGGATTGACCTCTGTCACCTTTACGACATTGAAACAGCCAGACAGTTTTATTTGTGGGGTTAGAAACTGGTCTGGATGGTGGCAGACCATACTCGAGTGTCGTGCTACGCTACAGTCGAGGCTATATAGATTACATAAACCTATATATGGTATGGCTGTTTAGCAGCAGCGACCATCTCTGCTGGCGGCCCGTTTAGAATAACTGTGAGATACTGTGATAAAAAACTTTAATATATATCAGAATATGTGGTCTTAATTGAACCAAGGTTCGCGATTGCAGCATTAATGCTGCTGGCGCAGAGTTATTATAACAAGCTCTATGACTGCGTTTAAGACTCTACATCATGCATAACCAACCTCATAAGTCATATATACAAGAAGAAACTCTCATAAACGCAAGCATTATAAATCGAGGCTCTACCCCTCGCAATCCACGAATTCTCCTCTCCCTTCACACAAAGGAAACACCTAATTGCAGCTGCAAACAGCAACCACAACTGAGCAACAAGACCTCACACACACACACAGAAACACCAAAACACAGCAGCGCCATTGTGGGGAGGATCGAGGAAGACCCGAGTGCATCTGACCTCTTATGGAAAGCGACCCAAAGAACCTTGGCTTACAACATCAACAAGCAACAAGCTACGAGACAGTAAGGTACCCGTTACAGCCAACAGGGATCGAAGCTGACCAGACCTAGTGGCTCAGGGGGAGATCAAGGACACCGCTGGCACAGAGGTCTTGAAGTCCCGTTGTAAAAAGGAACTGGCTGCTGCTGAGACTGGGGCTCAAGGGAAGGAAATACTAAAGAAATATGCAAAAGCATGTATAAAACTAGAGAAAAATAAGGGGACTAAAAACCCTAAACTAAACTAACTAAAAGGCTAAGGGTTTTTAGCTCCCTTATTTTTCTCTAGTTCTATACATGCTTTTGCATATTTCTTTAGTATTTCCTTCCCTTGAGCCTCAGTCTTAGCAGCAGCCAGTTCCTTATTACAGCGGGACTACTCATGATCTTGTATTCGATGAAGCTGGACTTAATTCGATATGTCTCTCTGATCATTTTGGTATCATAAAACTACAAGTGACTTTCCCATGGGCCAAATATGCCAGACATCCACGTCAAGTCCGTCAGATCCAATCCTGCCGCCGGGTCATCTGTCACACCATCCCCAACCACCAATCCTGCCGTAGCATCCATAGCCTGCGGTCCAGCCTGCATGACATTGCCCTGACTATTAGGTGTAAGTAGCGACGCATCCCGTAGGAACGGCGCCAGGACAGGTTCCCACGAATTTCGAAGATTCCTCAAAATCTTGGCACCCTTCGTAAACAGCGTACCATCCTGGTCATCTGTCCGGATGGGATACACCTCATCCGCCCTATAAAATAATTCGATCGTCTTGTCCAGCATGTACAGTAAATCGACTGTACTTCTCATTATCTCCTTATCCCAAGCAGGATTCTCATAGATGGTCAGTTTGTACAGTGTTGCCTGCATGTGAGACATGCTCACGTATGCGGCGAACGGTAATCCCGCAACCTGTACGGGTGGTAGTGCGAAGAACGCATCATAAAAGACTTTGGCTGATTTGGCGCATGAGTATAGACTATTTATGCGTAGGGGCTCGGGCATATTCTGGTCGGTAAACACGCCGATGGAATGGACGAGAGCCTCGATGCTATGGTAATGCATGAGGATATGGGCTACAAGCGAATAGAGACGGTTAGCCATGCCTGTCTTATCTTGGAAATATTTATTGCGCGAAGCTCGGGTGACATACTGTTCTTGGCCAGACGATCTGGGAGCTGACTACGGATTTCATGTAGCCGTGACACCAAACCCGGTTTCAATATATAGGCCGGGTTCTCGCCTGAATTTGGCGGTTTTTCTCGTGTGAGCTGCTGTACCTCCTCGCCTACGAGCTGAATCTTGATCAGCGTGACGAGGATGACGTCCGATGGCACTTCATTTTCCCTCTCCAATACCTCTAAACACTCCTTCATGTGGGGAGTCCAAGTGAGGGTCTCCATCTTTACAATGAAACCCGTCGTTCTGGTACAAGAATTAGTCTGGAGTCATTCATCATTTCACAATGCTGCAAACTGAGCTTACATAGAAATCACCAGCCATAGGCCCAATATCGCCCTGCGCTCATCCATCGTCCGAACCTTTGGTGCCGGTGGGACTCGCGTGCTCCACATCTTGAAGTACATCGTAGACTGTTGTTCTTCAAACGGAGATCGAGTCAGACCCATGTCGAACGCAATAGATTGCGCCAGAGTAGAATAGATTAGAACAAAGGGTTTCATCCCCGGACCGGTATTCATCGTAGCCCTGCTGTTGAAACTCAGTTAGACAATGTTGCACAGTCAATAGCCACAGACCTCAAAACCGACGAATCGGATAGTTCGGACAATCCCCAGACGTACCAAGTGATGAAAGCGATTAACCCCTGCAGCATATCCATACTTGGATCATACTTCAGCACAACCCTATCTGCCACTTCTTGTCGAACCTTTTCTCGCATAATCCGCTGCTGGGGATTCGACATGGAGCACAAGTTCATAATGCACATCCATAAGAATGGCTTTTCTCTTTTTAGCGCCTCTGCTGTGAGCTCTCTTGGTAAGTGCATGAAGGGAGCAGCTTGTAACCAATCCCGGAACTTCGCCAGGTAGGCTTCTGCTTCATGTGGAGTTGGTTCGGGCCTCTTATCGAATTCATTTAGAGGCGGGATGCTTCTCCCTGTTGTTGTATCGGGACCAATGCCCATACAGTTATTATGATTTGAACCAATGCTGGACTTGTGGTCCTGCGGATTTGGTCGACATGGGTCCGCCGTGGCGGCTGCTGCTAATGAGTCCAGCCGACTGGGATATGATTGTGACGATGATGAAGATGGTGTCATATTAGTGATGGACTGGTATGGATTATTTGGCCGTGGCGCTGCATCATGACTCGCTCTGAGCATTGATACGAGGTCCTCGATCTTCTCTTCGAGCTGTGCAGTGCGGGAGGTGGCAGTCTTCTTGGTGACGCGTTTCCGCATCGTCGAGACCTGATGACATTCTTTTCCCAAACGGTGACATCTCTCACAGCTACCCCCCGTCAACCTCAAGATGCATCTGCATTTTGCCCGAGAACAGTTAGTACAGGAGCGGCCGTAGCCGGCGGGAATGCCATCGGTTGTACCAGCTGCGTTAGTGGAGGTTGGCGTCATGTCTGATGGTGTGGCTCTGTCATGCACCAGAGTCCAATGAATGACAGTGGTGGAATTGATGTCGCTCGCCAGCTGAACTCCGGTCCAATCTTGCCGCAAATTCGCTGATATTGACACGGGAATTGGAGAAGGGATTTGACTCAAAACATTGGGCCAGTTTCTGCAACGGAATTGAAGGATCATGTCCCACGGCATGCGACTTGGGTCGTTGGCGCTCGCTGCGAATGCCGAAAGTGGGGCTGACTCAGCGTGACATGTGCAACTTGGCTGCCCCTTTGGTGACCTGCACGAATCCGTGCGGTAGCTGGAGGCGGGGTTTGGAGTTTGTCAAATCCGATATCCGTGTTTCTTGCCTAATTCGGTCGAGATGGCTCACCAAGGTCAAGGAACACAGTTAGACAGTTGTCAAAGCCATAAAAGACCATATTGTATTCTTGACTAAATGGGACTAAATCATATTGGGCGCTCGAATCCTGGCATCAGAGCCTCGAAACTCATAAAGACGATTTTCTCATTTGCCAAGCGGCAGTCAACGCCCTAGAGTCCACCATCAATACGCCACCATTCTGGCATCTCAGCATAGCTGGTATCGAGACGATTTGTGATTGAACATTAAGTACTAGTATCTCACTTAAAATTATTCAATTGAACTAGGAACAGGACTCTTGATACTCAAACAGCTCCAATCGGCTGTAGCGAACTAGTCCAAGATTTCGTCGGCCGGCGTGTAGGGTAGCAGGACATCTCTCTTTTGGCAGACATGGCAGCCGCTCTCCTTTCCTCCCGCAGCCATGCTATTGGACCCTGTTTACATAACACGCAGCCAATCACCACAATGAGACCTCATGACCACCCTGTTTAGGCCGATACCTTCCGAGTTCCCTTGACATCGCGCATTCACAACGTCAAATTTCCCAACTCTTCGTCGAACATCCTAAGTACTCACCTCAGCCTGCTTGCATTCGGGTCGCACTCGGAGCGGCCATGGCCTCTGAACTGTTACCACGATTTCTCCTGCCCAGATTGAGCTGGGGCGCACCGCTCTCTGCAACCCGCGCAGCAAGACCGTTCAACGTCCTCCAAGGAGGCAATACTGCTCCACGATGGCAACACTCTCTGACCACCGCGAGGTTGCATGAGGACTCATCTGCCCGGCGGCAAACAACATCTCAAAGGAGCCCAATTCTATTTCGAACTTTCCATGCGACAGCGCAGCGACGGCGCGATCATCACTTTGACACACTGAAGTTTGTCAAGCGTCTACAGGAAGAGGGGTTCACTGAAGAGCAATCCGTGGCGATGATGAAGGTGCTCAACGATGTGATTGAGGAAAGGTGAGGACCAAAAGCCCCGAAAACAGACTGAACTTTGAGTTAAGAGCAAGTACTGACTTGGGAACAACTAGCATCCAAAACCTAGCTCGCACAATGGTACTCCGAGAAGACGCAGCCAAAGCCACATACACTCAGAAAGTCGACTTTGCGAAGCTTCGCTCAGAGCTTCTGTCAGCAGATAGCACCGAGTCAAACACGACGCGCAGCGCCCACGAGCGTCTAAACAACGACATTGCCAAGCTCAGCAGCCGTCTCCGAGACGAGATTTCGCGAACACAGGCAAGCGTGCGACTAGATTTGAATTTGGAGAAGGGCCGTATCCGGGAGGAGGCAGTTGGGCAGGAGCTCAAGATCAAAGAGACGGAGACGAAGATTGAGCAGGAGGTTGCGGCGCTGCGGGAGAAATTGGAGCAGGTCAAGTTTCAGACGCTACAGTGGCTGATGGGTGTGTGCACTGGTTTTGCGGCGTTGATGTTGGGTGCCTGGAGATTGCTCATGTGAGGGATGGTTTGGGTTGGGACGGACAAGCAAGGAGTGGTTGGAAGAGGCTCTTGCGCGATTAAACCTCGAGCAGTGAAGTTATTCAGTGGCTGTGCACACGCAGATTTTCTCATGTTTTGCATAAATGAATCTAGAGGTTGTCTTTAATTAGACCATATCTCATACTTCAATGCTCAGCGGCCCGACGTTGAATGTGTGATGAAGCGATGGTGATGAATGACTGCTAGGATCCGACAGTGGTCAGAAGTAATTTCGGGACTGGTATTTCACTTAACACAGTTCCATATCCTGAGGTCATTCAGCTTTCAAAATTGAAAATCTTTCCAAATGGAACTATCAAACGGCATTTATATCAAAATATGGAATGAACATCAATCTGGTGACATGCATCATTCTATACTCGAATATTCGGGTCAGGCAATGACGTCTCTAAGGATTTTATGACTTCTGAATGTATGCACTTCCGGTCTCAATATAAGGCGTGAAACTCAGGCGCTAGTCCGTTCGCCCAAATAACCCAGCAATCAAAGGGCTCAATCCGTCCTATTTAGCCAATTCGATCTCATATGCACAATACCTCTCTGGGCACCTCCAGGCGATTCATTACCCGTCCATCGGCGAACCCCACCATGGGACCCCCGCCGAAGACGGGGAGGGCGCGGGGCTCTGTCGACCATGGCTCGCTACAGGGCGATACCGACGGATGTTTACATGGAACAAAAAGTTGCTCACTCATTGTACATTGCTGCTGCAGGCTCAATTCGTCAATATCCCTCTGTACATAGATAGGACAACACGAAAAGAGACTCATTGCCGACAACTCTGAGAATTGAACCTTCTAGAAGCGCACCTCTTACCCCAATAAGTCATCATGGCCAAACCTAAGGTTCTCCTTCTGGGCGAAATAGAACAGTAAGTCCACCTACCAGCGAAAATACACCCAAACAACAAATAATACACCAAACGATAAATTCTTATTCAATTAAAACCGACTGCCACTCTAACATCCGCATAGCGCCCACGAAGCCTGGTCCAACATTGCCCAAATCGCCGACGTCCTCCAGCCACAGTCCAAAAACCGCGACGAGTTCATATCAGAATGCAAATCCGGCGCCTTCGACGGCGTCTCCGTCGCCTTTCGCACATTCGACTCTTTTGCCGTGACGGGCCAGTTTGACAATGAGCTACTCGATGCGTTGCCTTCTAGTCTGAAGTTTCTCTGCCACAATGGTATGTCACTAACCCTCCATGCTCTGCAGAACATTACACCAAATCCACTTCAAGAAGGAATGAAGGGGTTCTAATATGATAACAGGCGCCGGATACGACCAAGTTGACATCCCCGCATGCACTGTCCACTCCATCCACGTCTCCAACACCCCCACGGCCGTCGACGATGCCACCGCCGACGTAACAATCTGGCTTATGATCGGGGCTCTGCGCAACTTTCCAATCGGCATGTCCGCCCTACGAGCCGGTGACTGGCGCGGCAAGACGCTCCCCAAGCTCGGCCACGATCCGCAGGGCAAAGTCCTCGGTATTCTGGGCATGGGCGGCATTGGAAGAAACGTGGCTGCCAAGGCGAGGGCGTTTGGTATGAAGATCCGGTATCATAACCGCAGTCGATTGAGTCCCGAGTTGGAAGAGGGCGCTGAGTATGTGAGTTTTGAGACGTTGCTGAGGGAAAGTGATGTGCTGAGCTTGAATTTGCCGCTGAATGTAAGTCTCACTATAATCCGGTCTAGTTCCCATGTACTTGCCTACGACAAACACTGACATTGGGGGGAACCAGCCCAAAACTCGCCATACTATCTCTACGGAACAGTTCAAACTCATGAAGGAAGGTGTCGTCATTGTCAACACCGCCCGAGGAGCCGTCATGGACGAGGCTGCTCTCGTGGACGCGCTGAACTCAGGCAAGGTTGCGAGCGTGGGTCTTGATGTCTACGAGGAGGAGCCTACGATTCATCCTGGTCTGTTGTCGAATCCTAGCGTTCTGCTGGTGCCGCATATGGGGACGTGGACTGTCGAGACGCAGACTAAAATGGAGGAATGGGCAATTAGCAATGTCAAGATGGCGGTGGAGAGCGGTAAGTTGAAGAGTATTGTGCCGGAGCAGAAGGACTTGGCTTGATAAATGGTCACTCTGCGCTTTGGACAAGTTTAATGCCAAGAGCATGACGACTAAATGGTCTGAGAGAATGCCTCGAAAGAGGGGCTCAAGCTGAGAATAGATGTAATACAAAAATAATCAGGCCGACGCAACATAGTAGACAAGAGTTGAGTTCAATCACCTACGCTCAAGTAAGGAAACAAGGCTTAAGCATCTGGGTTCTTAATCAGAACCCGCTATTGTATTAATTAGACCAACTGTGCTGTCTATTGGCCGCGGTTGACGGGCCTCTTTCCGCCAACTCGCCTCGAGTCCGAGCCTTTGCTCTGTCGAGAACACATTTTTCATCATGAAGCCTTTTTCTTTTTCTTTTAGGACCTCGCCATGGGGGGATATCATGTCTAGCAAAAAGAGCCAACGCCATTTTGTTGAAAAAGCAGATCTTTTTTTGCCTCCTCCTGTCCGCCCAGCGAGATGCAAAAGCCCGGACCTTTCCTCTAAAGGCGCAGAGGCTACCAGATAAGCAAAAAAGACTTTCCATTTTCTCATAAAGAACATCGCAAAATCAAATTAGTAAACCGAAACTCTCCCAACCCAATGCCATGCAAGTTTATGCTGTTGAATCCACAATTTTGCCCCATTGCCGCGAAGAAAAACAACGGCGCAAGTCGTTACACGTAAGAGTCCAGTTGAAGGGCTCTTGGGTATGAATACATGAAATTAGTAGCGGTAGATGTCGCTCTTGAAAGGACCCTCGGCAGGGAGACCGAGGTACTCAGCCTGGACGGGGGTGAGGGTGCTGAGCTCAGCCTGAACGTGGTTCAGGTGGAGACGGGCAACTTCCTCATCGAGGATCTTGGGGAGGACGTAGACACCGACATCGAGCTTGCCAGTTCTGGCGAACTCAACGTACCTCTTGCCGAAAGCCTCGTCGCTGGCCTTGTACAACATGATCTGGGCCAAGACCTGGTTGGTGAAGGAGCAGGACATGACGAAAGACGAGTGGCCGGTGGCACAGCCAAGGTTGACAAGACGACCCTCAGCGAGCAGGATGATGTGGCGGCCGTTCTTCATCAAGAAGCGGTCAACCTGGGGCTTGATGTTCTGGACGGACTGAGCGTTGGCCTTGAGCCAGGCAACGTCGATCTCGATATCGAAGTGACCAATGTCTGGTAGCCTGTTAGCCATTCAACTGCTTCAGATGTGGGAATAAAACTTACTGCAAACAATGGCGTCGTTGGGCATGGCCTCGAAGTGAACGCCAGTCAGGATATCACGGCAACCAGTGGTGGTGACGAAGATCTGACCAATCTTGGCAGCCTTCTCCATGGTGGTGACCTGGTAGCCAGCCATAGCAGCCTGGAGAGCATTGATGGGATCAATCTCAGTGACCAAGACGCGGGCACCCATGCCAGCGAGGGCCTCAGCACAGCCCTTGCCGACATCACCGAAACCAGCAACAACGGCGACCTTGCCAGCAATCATGACATCGGTGGCACGCTTGATACCGTCAATAAGGGACTCACGACAGCCGTACAAGTTGTCGAACTTGGACTTGGTGACGCTGTCGTTGACGTTGATGGAGGGGACGAGGAGCTTGTTGTCCTTGAGCATGCGGTACAGATGGTGAACACCAGTGGTGGTCTCCTCGGAGACACCATAGCAGTCCTTGAGCATCTCAGGGTACTTGGTGTGGACAAGGCTGGTCAAGTCACTACCGTCGTCGAGGATCAGGTTGAGCTTTTTGCCATCCTTGAAAGCAAGGAGCTGCTGCTCGAGGCACCAGTTGTACTCCTCCTCGGTCTCACCCTTCCAGGCGAAGACAGGAACACCAGCAGCGGCAATAGCAGCAGCGGCGTGGTCCTGAGTGCTGAAGATGTTGCAGCTGGTCCAGGTGACTTCGGCACCAAGAGCAGTCAAGGTCTCGATGAGGACAGCGGTCTGGATAGTCATGTGCAAGCAACCGGCGATGCGGGCACCCTTGAGCGGCTGGTCGGCGGCATACTTCTCACGGGTAGCCATGAGACCGGGCATTTCGTTCTCGGCGAGCTCGATCTCCTTGCGGCCGAAGGCAGCAAGGGACAGGTCAGCGACCTTGAACTTCTGGGCGGGGGCAGCCATTGTGAGGGTAGATGTGTTGTTGAGGGTGGTGAATGGGAAGAATTGGGGGAGAGATAAGAGAAGGGGAGGAAGGGAAGAGGAAGGGAAAACCGAGAGGAGGAGAGTATATGAGGTTTTTGGACGCAAGCGAGCGGTACCACGGCGGCAGAAACAATCCTCAAGGTTCCAACCAGGACCGAAAAAAAAATCGAGCGGCGGCCAGGACGAGGGGGGGCGGGGTTCTGCGTGCTGTGGCCTGTGGTCTGTGTTTCGTGGAGGGGTCGCTCACTGTGCTGCATTTTGCTGGAGAAAGCCAGCGCCGTCAGTGTTTCTGCTCAGGAAAGTGGAGCAGTCCCCGGCGTCTTGCTGCATGTGTGCTCGCTGCTGGTTCGCTGGTTCGCTGGGGGTTGGGCGGTGTAAGCCGCCGATGAGGGGCAAATTTTTCAACATCCAGCTGCAAGCGGGGCAGCCAGGCAAATGGGCAGCTGGCAACGGTAACGCGAATCAACGTGTCGGTTCGGACGGTCGTCAAAGCAGACTGCAGTTCAAACCGAAGCGAGTGACTTAATATGACACCCGACATCGATATTGCTGATAATAACCCGAGTCGATGCTTGGATTATATTGGAATATCGCCATACACAAACATATATGTAGATGAAGACGAACGCACTCATATCTCATAAGCACATCTCATAAGCTAGGATGGTCTTATAATATCTACAGAATCTACCCATTGGGAGCTATGAATCGGCTTTGTTCATTTCAATTCCACCATCTTCTTAGAAATAAGGGATTGCGCCACGATTGCTCCCCTCTATATGTCACGGTGCACTTGGGAGTGAAGAGGCCACTTGTTGCCCCGACATTTGCAAGAGCAGCGTCTCATGTTATCTCGGGTCTCCTCCGTGTTGTTCCCCGCGGCAGCTAATTGAGGTGACCAGGCCGGGCCTCGCACTCCATCCACGGCACACCCCAACCTGACAGCACAAAATCCGACAGCAGCAATCCGTACGTATGATGAGTTAGGACGAAAAATGATAAGATATCTGCGTTGCTTGGATACTTCCATTCGACGCACTCTGTTTTTCAATTGCCCACCAAGTGTATGGACTGGTAAGGCCCCTACACACCAGTCGACAGACCCCTCCATGCCCCTCTCAGGGTCTCTGCCTGTCCATGGCTTGCTTCGGAGTAATAATCACACGGAAGTGCACGCTTCGGACTTTCGCGGCTCCTTAAAAGTCGACGGAGTTACACAACACTGCCAGCCACATGGAATGCGATGCACTAAATCCGCTGCCTCGTTCACGGCAAGTCTGACATGAGCCATTACTCAACTAAATAACACATAGTGACACATCGTTCATTGTCCATCGTAGGTGCAGCTTTTATCACGTCACCCGTACGCACAATAGAGCACATGTCCTCACCCAAGCTACAGTTAGCGGTCAAAAGTAATTGCCCAAAGGACATGTAGCATCCTACAGTTTTTTTTTAATATATAGAATTACTAAGGAAATATAATAAAGGGCAAGTAAATAGCCCTATGTCTTTAATTAACGAAACAAAGGCTAATAGGTTGCTTCTTTGACTACGTAGGTAGCTACGTTGATGTGGCCAAATATACATGACCCTCCTCCACTGCATGACACTGTATGACCGTTCGGTTCTCCATGATCTTCGCTCTCACATGCAATGGTCATATCGAAATCGAGTCTATCAATTAAGACCGCCCGAATCCAAAGGACAGTGGAACGCCATATGAAGTGAATATCTCTCAAAGGAAGACTGGCCATAGTAACTGATGTTGAACGGGTAAAAAGCCAAGTGAAGTAATTGTATCAAATAAAGAGTTCTCTTGTCGCTAAATCTAGACAAAGAAAACTTTCATACATTCCCACTTTATCCGGAACGCCGCTAAATGCTACCTGCCAACTGGTGCCATTTGCTTCCCAAAATCTCCCGTCTCGTCACAAAACAAATGGGAACTTCTTTCTATGCCCATCCCGCACCGTTTACTGAGGCAACAAGTTCTCTCGAACAGCAAACATCTTGGCGCTCACGTTTGAGGTGAAACCATCCACCTGTTTGCTGTATTGCTCAACCTGCTTCGCGTTCAACATACCCTCAAGGCGACTGGGCTCCTGGGGCATCTTGAACAGCCTTTGCCACTCATCCTCAGGCAGAGGTGGCTGCTTGGCCACGGCACGCTGAGCGTTCTCGGCCTTTCGCTTCGCTTGCCACTGAGAGATCTTGGCCTGCTCGCGGGTTACTTGACGCTGATAGAACTGGAAGTTGTTGAGGTCGGTGTAGTGAGACTCGATGCTCTCCAGGAGCAAGTCGCAAGTCTTCTCGAGGAAAGGATCAATTGCGAGATCGAGGTTATCAATGGCTGGGTACAGAGGGGCTTTGATGGCGTCTCGCTTGATATCTGAGATGGAGTTGGGGGGCTCGATCTCATCAGTCGGGGGAGCGGCCGGCATCTGGTGGAGGAAAGTGGTGAGGAGGTGCGAGTTATGCACATTGATGGGAATCTCGGTCAGGATGTCGCGGAACGTGAGCTTTGACTTTTGCAGGCTATTGGACGGGTCAGCATCTCTGTCGCTAAGTGGTTCATTTACCAGCCAAGATGTCGAGTGCTTACATTTCCGTAGTGAACTTTCCCTCCTTATAGAGAGTCATAAAAGCATTGCTCAGGCGGAATGCTCGCAACGTCAGATTGCCCTGTGGGCTCTTGCTGGCATCATAGACAAGAGCAACGGCCTTATCATTGTCCCTCTGGTAATGATATTGGTTCTCAATGAATCCCATGTTGACAAAGTTGCCCATGGTAGCACTGGTGTACCATCCAACATTGTTGGCGTCGACGTTGACCTCCTTCAGGTATCGGACCATCTCATTCTGGTAGGCAATGTTGGCCTTTTGTCGGGGAGCAGCAGCAGCGATCAGCGAAGTATCGTTCTGGTGGCCCTCGGTAACGGCGCTATCGACGGTGGGGAACTGGAAGGTGTTGGTGACCTCGAGGACGTTGTTCTGGTCCATACCAACAATAGATCCGGTGACGATGGTCGGGAAAGTCGACGAGCAGTGCTTGGCAATCTTCATGATGACCTATAATCCTGCAGTGTGAGCAACGTATTCGGGAGGCCATACTGCTCAAGGGGGGTTGAAAGTGGGGCGCGCTGGTGAATTGTACAAACATACCAAAGCCTCGACCTGGACAGCCTGAAAAGGCGCATCTTTGAGAGCGTCGCTCATCTTGTCCGATTCGTCTGGGAACGCTGTTCGGTGCCGTAAGTGCACAGGCAAGAGCTGGCGCGAGGAGGTGGTGCGATATATCTACACAGAATGGCTCTGTAGATGGAATATCGAACTTTTCGCGTGCCCGATTTGTGGGCGTTGTGGGTTAAGAGCGGTCAACTCCGGCAGAAATTGGTGGGGTGAAATGGCTGCGTCAAGCCAGCTCTCCCACCTGCTGGAAGCTTACAACTTCCACCAACGTTTCAAGACACAGACACGCACGCAAAGAGCATCGTCAAAACCGTCAACACCAGTTTTTCGTCAGTTCTGTCATTAAACACGATAATTTTAACAATCTAGGCTATCGCTTGCTATCAATAAAGTATAAATTTCACGCCGCACACTCTATTCCAGTTTGACGCCAATGAACTTGCGCGCAACCGTTGCGCTCCCCCCTCCGATCTTGAAATGCGTTGAAAGTTCTTCGCAAAACGCCTGATATGTGCCCACAGAATGTTTCCTTCCTTCGTGATAAAATGACAGACTAATTTTTAGGAAAATTGAAGCCTTTCTGTCTCATCGAGCTCTGTGTCTCGCGAGCTTTGACTACTCCCAATCAGTGATTTCCCAGCTATCGACATTGTCACGGACAGTCAATCGATGCTGATTAATCTTCCAGTAAGCATACAGCGACCTAGTGGCCCCAGCAGCCTTGCGATGAGCTGGTCCTCTCCCACCTTCTAGGGCATCCTGGCGGGACCTCCAAACGCAAGTAGCCAGGTTTCGAAGCTCGTTGTCAGGTGATCCAAACCAGTACCTTCAATCTGTTAGCACTGATATAGGAGTCTTTCACGCCATGGAACCAGACACTTACTTGAGAAACCCTCCACTCTCGATAGCCTCAGCGTGCGCCGCCTTGTCCAGCTCCCCGAGATGGCTGTAATCCGTGCTGGGTTTGATCTGGGACCGAAAAGCGACGATATAGAACGAGGTTTCTTTGAACTTTTGACCCGATTTCGCTGCAAGTTGCCTGAGCTCGTCAAGGACCTCCGACCAATTGAAGGATTCCGTATACGACGCTGTGGCGTAATCTTCTCGGACCGCCTGCAGTCTGGACAAGGCTTTGTCCAGGAGGGCATTTTCGTTGTCCAATGTCTGCAGATCCAGCAGATGTTCTTGGTCGATATACGGGGACTGGACAAGAAATCGTTCATCATTCAAAGCATCAGATTGAAGACCGGATATCGCTTCTTTCTAGCGTACGAAGCTGGGAACCTCGGCTACTCGAGCAGCCTGGACTCCCTGGGCAGCCATGGTGACAATGGCGAGGGCTTTTGCGCAGAGTTCTGCCTCTTATGCAGGAGTGGTATCGAAGGACAAACAGCAGCTCGATAATTTCTATGGGATAAGATGAGGAAGAATTGTGGCGATAGGTGGTGTCTGGACGAGATGACTACGAAGGATAGAACGAATCGACAGCGCACAGATGAGTAGGAATGGCAATCACAGCATTTTAAAAGGAATCAACATTGCGCAATCGGTGGGAGCAGCTCGACTGGCCACACCGCTCTGGAAGGGGGCATAATATTCCAGAATTACGACACGGGGAAGCAGGAGCCAAACCCCAGCAAACACGCAGCTATCAATAGGCACGGTAACGGAGCCAAAAGGATCAACTCTGCGCCGGCTGACCAGTCAGGATTGCACAAAGCCTCTCTTAGCACCGATGAGGAAGTTGGGGCAAATGATTTCGCAATTGCTGGATCAGCAAAGTCAAAAAAATGATCCGTGCCGGGTGGCTTAGCGGATTCCTATTGCATGACAGATTTCGAAACATGAGTGTGGCTGTCGGTACGAGCAGCCGAATGGTAGGACACCACCCCGTGTTGACGCCGGCTTTCGGAGGCAGTAAAGTTTGATACATGCTTAGATCTCTTCTCGCTCTCGATCAGCCGGCCACATTGTTTTGTCGTCAATGGCCTTTGGCTTGTTTATCATAACAACTCGACAGACCAGCCTACACATCCACCCGAAATGCGACTCAAACCTTCTGCTGCGTTCCTGCGTATTCGCGCCTCCGGAGTAGTAACCCCACACCCAGTCAGCCGTCAGATCTCCGACATGTGTGGGTCCAGGCGACGGCACGACAATTGACCCTGAATGACACCACACCAATTCACCGGTCAGCACATATTTATGCAAGCCACGCCATGGAATTTACCAGAAATCGGAGGAGAAAGAAGAATTATTATGTCAAAGTATGGTACCGTACTTACATACAGGGTGAAATGAAACTAATTACATTGAAGTGAAGAGCATATCTCTTCATGGTTGTTTGACGAACTTGACGTCTTCATTCTCTCATCAATCATCTCATCCGGCTCCCCGAGTATGCTCATTGGTCGGGTCCTCATGTATGTACCCGTCAGATTGAGTCATGTATCCTATTCTCCGGCAATCTCGACATTTCGACATCACGATGACCCATTGAACGGCTCCAATTGCATTTGTCGCCAACCAAATTGTCGATGCGATCAGGATGCACGAACCGCCGCCACCAAAGCATCCACAGCGCTGCCGTGAGATGCGCCATTGACACCCACCACGGGGCCGGCCCATGCGACGCCCATTTTGTTGTCTTTGTCACGGTTCTTGCTCCAGACTGAGTCTGCGTTTCTCAAGATAAATGCACGAATATCACCATCGCCAATCACCTGGTTGAGATAACCCAGGTTTCGAATGAAGACTCCTTTGAACTGCTTGGCGTCGAACCCGCAGGTACTGCTTTGCGTTTCGCACTTGTCCGTCTCGATCAAGATGCCATTCTCATTGGAAAGAGCGCCAATGGCCGCCTTGGCCAACGTCCTGGCTTGATTGAGGACACCGTCTCCCAGCAAAGAGCCTTTGGACAGTTCAACTAAGGCACCGAGGATTACGCCCTGGTTGACGGACCAAGTTTGCAAGCCATTGTTCTTGCATTGGTCGTTGAGGCCATCATTGATGAGGTTTTGGCCATTGATCATTCCGCTCTGCCGGAACCAGTTCCACTCATCTGTTGCGATCTGAGCGTAGGTTCTGTTGGACGGAATGCGGTTCGCCAGGGACGCTGAAACCGCAATGTACAGCTCGTTGGCGATAGCATTCACGTATTTTCTGTCCTTCTTCCAGAAGATGCCGCCATTGCAAGGCCCTCCGCGGCCGGTTTGCATATCGTTGAAGATATCAACAGCCATCTCCAAGTAGGCCTCGTCACCGAAGGCATCGTAGGAGTGTATGAGGCCAAGGGCCCACCAGCCCTCATCGTCGTAGAAATCATTGAGGAACCCTGGGAACTTCTTGGGGGCATTCTGAAAGGTGTTTTGTACAGTTTGAGGAATGCCGATCGAATTAGTCGCGCCAGGTTGGAGAAGAGCAAAATCGGCCAACGTTGTCAAGGCATTGGCACTTTGCCACCACGCACCATCCCACAATCCTGATCCGCGGTCGTACCAGTTGTCGTTGAGAGCTTTGATGCCGGTGGTGGCCTGTTGAGTGTATTCTTGTTTTGTGGCGGCATACGCACCCTCAGCGTGCAGCGAAGCCGTGAGGGCAAAGCACGAAGCCACGATGGAGACGGAAGTTTTGGACCACATCTTGGAGACCACGGTATATATCTTCTTTTATTGGGTAGATCTGGATTTCAATAAGGAGTGAATCCCAATGGAAGAAAGATACGGTGGGCTCCAAACTAGGACAGCTGGTGCGGTGTTGGTTACGAAGAGCTTGGAGGTGACCAAGAGATATATAAATGGCATCTATGGGGAAAATGGTTGCTTCGGACAAAGGATCGATCGACAATCTCTTTGTCTCAAACCAAGTCTTTTTGATTCTCCTCAAGCATTAATCTGAGGCTCGTGGACCACGTATGCCGTGCCCTCATGCAGCTTTCTTGTCTAGAGGGATGACCGCCGATCATAGCAACCGGAGCAGAAGCTGCCCTCGTCATATTCCCGTAGTGCCCAGCTTCGCTGCAAAAGGCATCACTCGGGAAGCCTCCCAGTATGTGGGGGCAGGGTGCGTTGGGTCATGTCTAATTGAGCACATGCAACTCACGGGTGAAAGCGTTGACGTCTGGCGAGTGCGAAGCCGCTACAAGCGAGACCTCAAAGGGCGAGCGGCTGGGCGACAGCCAGACGGAGCTTCGCAACTGGAGGCTTGCGGGAAGTGTTTTTGAGTTGTGGATTAGCTCATGCGCTCGGGGGTTGATCTCAATCATGGCTGTCTGCCCTTTTCGTGTGTAATCTCGTGGCGATCGCGCGAGACAACCCACCACGATGTGTCAGTTGGAAAGTCCTCAGACCGGCCCGAGTCAGCTGTTGTTGCTGGACAGCAGCCGTATTTCATGATGATATTTGCTTATATAGGCATTTAATTTGGCAAGAAGAGCTCAATATGCACAGAACTAAATAGTCCGATATCCAGAAGAGAAACAGCTGGTCTACATGATAGCTTTCAGGACAATGGAATCCAAAGGATCACAATCCTACCCAGAAACAGACCCATCGCATCCTATTCCAGCAAAAAGCAAAAAAGTGCCCAAGCACCCAACCAAGGGCAAACAGCCTTATGCAAGGCGATCGGTGTTTAATCTAGCGGGGCACCAGTCATGGCAGCAACGGCTGAGCTGTCTCTCAATGCACGATGACGGGGCATCTCTGAATTGCCGGGACTGATCATAACCATTCGTTACCGGCAGAGATTTTTCTCATCTGCCCGTTTTGGGATTTGCATTATTCCCTCGTGACACGCACTGCGACGTACCGACTGATGCAGAGTTGGCTCTACCGTTGATGAATTGCATCAGTGATCGGCATTCGTTGCCTAACGAAGAACGTTTAAGGACATTGACGATGGAGCTGATTCGAGCCAGCTCATCGAAAGGCGCTAGGACAACGAGGCACTCGTGAGTCGCTGTTCTTGGCGATACCCCTTTTTGTCTCGTTGCGACGACGATGCCTAATTTGGTCGTGTGACCGGGATCCCGATCAACACAAATTATGTACTTAGTTTTTACACTCCAATTAGACGGATTTGCTTAATCCCTCTGTTTATTGTAAGTCTGGTTTAGAGAGGATCCTGTCTCGCCGGATAGGGAACGGCTTCTTTCAGCGGCGTACAGGCCGTGCGTGTCTGACCACATGGATCATCGTCAACGGCTGCAGAGTATCAAGCACATGATACGCATCTCGATAATGACTGAAGAGTTGTTTTATTTTTTTTTTTTTTTTTTTTTTTTTTTTTTTTTTGGTCATTGGGTTCTTTTCTATAGATGTACAAGACCCCGCCTTTCGTAGATGCGGTTACGGGTCATCACGAGATCACAATATACTTGACTCATCACCCGGCAGTTCCTTTCGTCGCTTCAACCACACCTTTGCAGCATCATATATCCCCAGATACAAGGAGCTGCCCAGAGCCGTCCATCCGGATCGAAACAGCCCGCCTCGGAAGAAGCCCTTGGTTCCTCGCTCCCGGTACACCATTTTCGCGACGGACCACGAGCTAAGCCTTGTCCTCGTCTCGCTTCCGTCATTCTTATTCCCAGCCATGAGCATCATTCTCGTCTTGACGACGTCACTAGGCGTCGTGATAAACGCGGCAATGGCCCCTGCGGTTCCCGCGCTCCAAACCGCTATGATACCCGTCTCTGCTATTCCCTTTGTCTGATCTTTGCGTCCATCAAGCTTCTTGTTCCATCCCCATGAGCGCAGCTGCTCGAAGATGGGGAACTGTAGAGCCGTGAAGGGAAGGTTTCGTGCCACCAGCGCTGTGTATCCTGTGAATAGTCGCCTGGATGTATTTTTGCCCGCTAGCTGACGAAAAGCCTGTAGTGATGTAGATACATGATTAATTTTCCCTTTCGACGAGTCTTCGCGAAGCATTTGTGCGTTCTGCTTGATGACTTCTGCGGGTGCCAGAACTAGACATGATGCCATTTCGGCGATTGCCGACGCGGATGAATGGACGAGGGACTCATGCATAAGGAGGGCATCGCCTATTATGGTCTTGGACTTCTCATACGTTGAGAAGAATATCCCCGCTACAAACTATCAGTAAGAGAACATGAAGTACTCTTCATCATCGAGATTGCTGCGCAACAGTGAAGAGGGCGTCGACGAGACAAAGTGTGTAAACTTACCAGCCGGGAAAGTGGCTAGTACAACGCTCCCGATGCCCTGATAGAGACCTCTGAGAGCCAATGCATTTTGTTTTGAGCCGTATGTCGACAGATAGTCTTGGCTTTGGTATCTCGTCTTGATGGTGTCGAGAGGGTAGACGAGGACATCCACCGTGAAGGCGGCGACCGCGCCGGCCTGCATTTCAAATGATTAGCACATTGTGTAATCCAGATTTAACAATTTCAAAACTGAGCTTACTTACTACGTAGACGTCCATTGAAAATTGAGTCTCATAATCATTGTGATGGATTATGGTAATATTAACATTGAAATGGAAAATGGCATTGCCTGTTCGGTCCACAGTGACCTGATGACATCATGACGTTGGTGCGGCCAGACAACCAGACGATGTATCAAAATAAATATGCATTTTAATGTCGAATGCTATGGTTGATTAAACAAATATTCCCCTTCTCTTATATTTGCATACAGATTCAACATGCCGAATGACCCCATATCCAATGATGCTGCTCTTCAAACCCTACCAGAACCATCAAGTCCATCCAGGCTCCATTGTAATTCAAACAACCTGCTTTGCGCACCCTTTCTATTTTAAGTCTATGCCAATGATGCCGGAATCTAAAAAGAAATGAAAACAGTGCAGATAGCTAACCCAAAGATGTTCCGTTATCATGCCGCTCGCTTCCGAAAACAAATTACAACTTGCTTCGAGCACCACTTACGTCCTCTGATACAACAGCAACTACAACGCAGATGTCGTCGACTTTGCCGCCACGCCATTGCTCGTGAGGATAATACTTTTGAACTTCTTTCGCAAATGGCCCGTCAACCTTGGTGTTTACGCTCGCTGCCTTGGCAGCACCGACAATTTCAGTAGCCAACAGACTTTGCAGCGTAATGGGCTTGGCGGTCTTGCCCTCGACCTTAGAAGCTTCCCCTGCGAAGCTCGGAGATTTCGTCAAAGAGTCGATGGAATCGGCCACACGCACGCCGCCGGAGGGAGTCTTTTGCCAGGCTCCACTGGACACCATTACTCGGCTTGCGATCTTAAGGATATCGTGGTTGAAGAGATTGTCCAACACGCCGTCTGTGGCAAACAAAAGAATGTCGCCGTGTCGCACGTAATGTTGCGATACGTCTGCGTCCCGTGGCAGGTCGCTGAGTTGTGCACCCCCGAAGGCTGCCATGCGCGCGGCAACACTCGGCGGTACAAGCGAGAGTTGGAAAGGGGTGTTGAAAGCATGAGTTTGGGGCTCAGAATACGCGTTGACAGCGTTCAGACGGAGTTGGAGAAACCCGGAATCTCCCAAGTTGGCCACATCGAAAGTTCCGTCTGGCGCCGCAATGCCTACACAGGCTGTGCTCCCACCAGCTTGTAATGACCTGTCGTTGCACACAGCATCATAACCTTTCTGCATGAGCCGTCGCGCCGTTAGCGGCGGGCTACTGGCAGGATCGTGCTCCCACGCCGAAGCCGCCATATAATCGCAGAATCCGTGAGAAAAGTCGGCAGGATCAACGCCAGAGTCGACCCAGCCACCTACTCCGTCTGCAACACCGAATGCGACTGAGCCGGAGTTGTTGACACGACTGACGAAGAAAGCATCGTGGCCAGAGTCGGGACGTGAAGACCTTCGGCGGGTACGCGGCGACTGGATGCGGTTGTACGGATTGAAGTGGAATACATGGGAAGTGGGATCGTAGGGTCGGTCTTTGCCAATAAAGGACGCGGCGATATGATAGCTGAACTTGGGGGATGTTGGAAATGAGTTTGATGTTTGTGTTGGTGTCGACGAGGAATAGTAAGCTGTTGATCGCGAGGAATCGGCCCTGAGGTTGCTGGGCTGCGAGAGCACGGGTGTGTTTATATTTCAGGGGGGCGGCTGTTCCGGACGAATTGTTAGTGGTTGATTCCATCATGGATGTATCAAGAGTGCAAGAAGCGAGGTGTGCGGCGTACCTCTAATCGATATCCGCCATGGTGTTGCGCTCGAAGCAACCCTGGCGCTGGATGCAGCCATCTGGGTTCGGTAAGAAAGCGTCGGAGATGGCTGTAGGGAGAAGCAACGGTGTGTGCAATTGCAGAGCAGTCGATGTATTAACTGTGACCTGGCTTGCCTTGCCGCGAGAAAAAATGGTCGGCTGGTCTAGGATGGCTGCGAGGATCAGGATCGCGCGCAAGTCATCACGATAGCAACGGGGTCCGGACTGATAAGAAATTTTTGACCATCCAGATGTCCCACGTTGCGCAAAGCAAGGGCAGCCAAGCGAAATCTGGGGATGCGAGATTCGCTATCGCCGATGCTATCCACCAAGACGCTATTGTTGAGGACTGAAGACCGCTGATAGACGCAGCAAGGCCCCTGAGGCCAACATCCATCAGCGCTCCAGTCAGGGACAGTGCTGCCAAAAAGGGGCGCTGGGCCTATTCGTATCCTGCACCTGTGGTCTGGGCTCTGGGTCTTGCAGGCGGCCGCTGTTATGAAGACAAGCACATCTGGAGATGCGCCGTATTATTATGTAAGGCAAAATCCAGTGCGTCACCAGCCCTCCGCCCCAGTGGCAACAAATTGTTAGCCGCAGTGCAGCCGACAGTCACAAGCGTCGCCCGGCTTTCTCCTTAGCCGAATTGACAATGTCGCGCCTCTGATTGGCTCCCGGATACTTTGCGATCCAGTGTCCCAATAACCGAGGATGGCTACTACTCCCAAATTCGAGAGGCAAACACACCAACCTACGACTCTGCACAGCTTCCCTCCACGCGCTTCAATCCAGTCGCGGCAGATCGGGTTCTCTGTTGCCTTGATCAATTTGAACAACCTTAGTTCATCTTGCTCATTGCTCTGACTGTCATTCAGTCATTCAGTTCTTTTCTCTTATTCCTCCTTCCATCTCCCTCGATCTCGACCCGTCTCCCGCGTCGCGAAAATGGCCGCTCTCCGCTCTTCCTCCCGAGTCCTCGGCTCCTCTATGAGGACTGCCATGCGCCCCGATGCTATCTTCACACGATCAATGGCTTCTGTCGGCGAAGCTCCTCAAGAGAAGGCTCCCAACATGAAGACTTTCCAGATCTACCGATGGAATCCCGATACCCCTGCCGAGAAGCCCAAGATGCAGTCCTACACCATCGACCTGAACAAGACCGGACCCATGATCTTGGATGCCCTCGTAAGAATCAAGAACGAGCTCGACCCTACCCTGACTTTCCGACGAAGTTGCCGTGAGGGTATCTGCGGCAGCTGTGCCATGAATATCAATGGCCAGAACACCTTGGCTTGTCTGTGTATGTTACCACGTGGGCACAAAATCAATGGCCCTCTTGTCTCAATTACGGGATTTGAGTAAGAGCAGGAACACTAATCGACAAACTTATAGGCAGTATCCCCGCCGAGAACTCCAACGACGTCAAGTTGTACCCCCTGCCTCACACCTACGTGGTCAAGGATCTCGTCCCCGACTTGACGCACTTCTACAAGCAATACAAGTCCATCAAGCCATACCTCCAGCGCGATACCCCCGCCCCTGATGTAGGTTCTCGCCACGGCGTCCTGAAAGCAGACGTGAGACTAACTGATTTCTGTAGGGCAAGGAATATCGTCAAAGCAAGGAGGACCGCAAGAAGTTGGACGGTCTCTACGAGTGCATTCTTTGCGCCTGCTGCTCAACTTCCTGCCCTTCATACTGGTGGAATTCAGAAGAATACCTCGGACCTGCTATCCTGCTCCAGTCCTACCGATGGTTGGCCGACTCACGAGGCGAGCGCAAGGGCGAGCGCCGCGCCAACCTGGAGAACAGCATGAGCTTATACCGTTGCCACACCATTCTCAACTGTACTCGTGCCTGCCCCAAGGGTTTGAACCCAGGCAAGGCCATCGCCGAGATCAAGAAGCAAATGTCTCTCTCGTAGACACGGGTATAAAGAGGGGTTAAGTTGGTGGTTATCTGAGCCGTTTGGTCAACAATTTTTCTTTTATTTATTCCAAGTTTTGGTGTCTCGGAACCTTTGGGCGGTATCAAAACGATCTGTAGAGTGGATGGCAAAGCAGGAGTCAAAGGGGTATGAGCAAATACATCCCCTGTGTACAAGGCATGGATGGGACGTGTACGTCTATTATGTGACAGGCAGGGTAGTAAACCATAAAGATTTTACTTTGTTCACATGAGACGGGATCCGGAGACGAGATTCGCTGCCGTGCAGATGCAAGGACGGGACAGGAACTCAATTGGCACCTGTCAATCGTGCAATTTTGGACAAGAATGTGGATGAATGCATCACTGGGCCGCGAATACCCAGAGGTTTTGAAAAATTCATTCAATCCGGGTGCATACGATATTCACATATTCACACTATTACGTTCCATCAGAACTTTCTAGCCCTGTGCGACAGGTTCTTCGGTCCACTCATCCATGTCCTTGCCCGTCTATGCCGTGCAGGCAGCTTGATGCCTGTGAATGTCATTTTTACGAAATGGACTTTTGTCGAACTCCTCTTTTGTGGCAACTTCCTCTGCGATGAAAAATGTCTTACATCTCAAGGGAGGACTTATGTTCCCTCCACAATATCACCAAGTTAATATCGTACCGCCAACTTGTACATCGGTTGCACCTTGAACCCAACGAATGGTACAAAAAGAAAGTGACAAAGAAAAAGAAAAAAAAAAAAAAAAAACAAGAAAAAAAAAAAACAGAAAAAATCGTGTAAATCGTGCAAATCGAAATGAGTGGAAATAAAATTTGAATAACCATCCTTGACAATATGCAGCCGATGATCCGATGATGGCCAGATCATGCCCGTCGCCTATTTAGGGTATGTGGGCAGATGCTGCATGTCTCGGTTCATGATTATTGTTCGCTATGCCGAGACTGGCACATATGATTCTGATTCACGTAGTAAGAGTCCTGTTTGCTATATTTAGGGGAGTTGATGTCTCTTCGCGGATCGTCTTACAAAGACTGCTCTTGTCCATCGAGTTAACAGCTAATCACTTTATCCTTGAACTACATATACTCTCGATACAACCCTACTTTACACAAAACCCCCTTTATTATCTGCCATTCTTCAACATAATTCCAGTATGAAGTTTCTCATCTTCCTAGCCAGCGCGGTGCTTGCAGCCCCTCCTCTTGACGTCAACACGAAGTGCGTGACGAGATGCATCAATGCCGTTAGTCCATGCGGTGTCCCGTACGGAGGGTACGTATGCAATATCACTACTAGATAGGAAATATAGAAGCTGATTGAGATAAAGTTGCTTCAATCCATGCTTCGAAAAAGCACCTGTCCCGCCTCCCTGTGATGGTATCACGCAGGTGGCCGTTCTGCCTGCGCGGAGTGAGCCAATGCCCGACACAGAGGACGATTGCCGCACGAGGACGGTCTGTGTTGATGCAGTTAATGAGTGTGGGGAGTGGTACGGAGGGTAAGTAATCGATCCTGCTATCTGATATGATGGAGTTTTACTCATTGTCGATAGCTGCATTCCTGATTGTAGGCCATGGAAGCTGTCGAAGCCGCCTTGCCCAAGTGCGACTTCGACAGGTTCTGCATCCGCGCCGCCTGCGTATCAGACCCCCGCTTGAAACTATGTAGATTGGAGCACTGTGGAGGCAGATTGACTGCAAGCAGGGAGTTTGAGTTGGTCCAAGATGAATCGATATTGCTGGTGGTGGAAGTGGATGGGGCTGTCAAAACAGAAGTCTTCATGAGGTCAAGATATATCCGATGTTACCACAATCTAATAATATGCATTCCCACTACTGCTACGCGTCCCGTAATCCAGAGGTGTCCCAGGATAAGCCCCCGGTGCATTTGGCACCCCCTTCCCATCATCAGAACTTGCATCATCCACCACATCGTCCTCTCTGTCAGGTAGTGACCGCATTGCCTCCAGGACGTCTCTGTCCAAGACTGGCGGTTGGTATGGCTTGACAGAGTGAATTTCTCGACCCGATGGCATCTTGGGCAGGAGTGTGTTCACTGGTGGTACAGCTTGCGTGTTCATCTTTAAAATGTCAATGAGTCATCTTGTCAAGTCAGGAAACACGACTGCAACTTACAGTATCATTGATCTTATTCCACTTCGCGTCCAGCAATTCAATGATCCTTGTCTCTTCTTGCCGACCGGCATCGGAGCCCCAGTCCGCATCCTTTTCTACTCGCTTGTCTTCTCGTTTTTCACTTATATCCTTCCTAAGGCGACTTAGACTGAAGCCCTTCTTCGACTCCTTCACCTCGACCCCGAGTTCGTGTAAGCCGACACGAAGCCAGCCAATGCCCTCGGCAGTCTGCCCACCTAGCTCGGCATCGATGCCGAAGAACCTGCAAGCCTTGGTACGGCTCGTACGACGGAGGTCCTCCAGATATTTGAGAAGAGCCGAATTGACCTTGGTCGCACCAAGCGAGCCTGAGGACTGTAGTAGTGAAACGGCCTTGGACGCATGTTCCGCTGCAGCAAGACACAGCCTAGCGAAGAGATGAGCGCGAACTCTGGGAATGTCCGGAGCTTTGAACATCCATTCCTTATCGGTCTTGTTCCTATCTTGCGCAACGGCTGCTGGGTAAGGGTCGTCCTTCAAGACAGCCAGGAGTGTAGCTTCGGCCAAAGCCAACGAGTACAAAGCCCTGGCAGTTGTAGGTGCCACATCTGTACACGGTACCGTACTCGAGATCTGCTCACTGCGACGGGCAAGGTAGTCATAGATGGATGCAGCATCAAGCAATTGCTTCGTCGCCGTTGTGATTGCGGTAGTCCTCTCCTTTTCTCCCAAGAAGTTGGTGGTTGTCGCATACAACGGCTGCAGTGTTGATCTCGCCGTCAAAGTATAGGCATACGCCAACGAGGACAAGACGAAGAAAATTTCGTATTCCAACGAGGTAATCTTCACACGTGGTCGCTCTCTCCCTGGGACGATATCTCCCGACAACGTTGGTCTCCAGCTGATGGATGGAGCTGTCTTCAAGACAACATTGATAACCTCGCCGCCTTCCAGGCTCTGTGAGCTAACACCGGCGTCCACGGTCAGCAGGTACGGCAAGTATCCATCGATGCTGGAAATAACGGTTGCTAAACTTCCTATGCGTGAGGCTGGCGGCAATCGTTTGTGTTTCTTGAGGGCATCTCGGACGACCCCACGTTGGCCGCTGGCGGTTAGCGGGAGGGAGGGATGCGAGTCACAACTGAAACAGGACGAGAAGGAGAATGAGGACGTGGTGGGGAGCACAAAGGGGAAGGGCATGTTGAAAGGTCAGCTTATGGAGGGCGCCTGTGCCCTTGGTATGCAAGAGGGGTAGAGAGAAAGGATAACATCGACGCGGAGGAGCGGGTTTCGCGGTGCGGGTGCGGGTGATGTCGTCAAAGTCTTGGCTGTATGGTGGTTTGGGATGGATGCGGCCGTTTGGTGGAGTCACGGCCTCAACAGCTCAAGCTGCGTCTGGCGGTGCGGTGCGGTGCGTCATCGCAGGCAGTCCCAGTCCCAACCGGCAATAAGCATCAATGATTGAACACTGGAGTGTGCAGCCACTGAGACCCCCTGTGGCCCGTTCGTTTAGCGACCCCGACCACCCGCGCTGTGCCTGGCTCGGAACCCCTGCCGTAGTGGTCCATTGGTCCCTGAGCATCCCCAAGCCAAACTCCAAACACGACACCTTGCGAGTCCACAAATTCATCCTCAAGCTTTCCTTCACCTCGTGCTGCCTGCACCTCCTGCCAACATCCGTCAATGGGCATCACGGGCACACCGTCGTATTGACCTCACCCGTGCCGTCACAATGGCTGCGGCAACTCCCTCATCACACAAGCCGAGGCGCAAGGCCAAGGACGGCAATGGCAGCGACACGCTTGTGCGAACACGATCCGAAGCTCTGGTCAGAGCTCCGTCTTTCCCCCTAGCCGCGTTTCTTTGGCCGGCACGGACTTCGTCAACACAATGGGAGGTGCTTCCTGCTATCCTGATGGTGGTTGGCTTGTTCAGATGGGCGGCCGGACTCTGGGGATATTCTGGTACGATTTGCGAACGAGTGAACAGGGCGGGCTACAATTCATGCGAGAGAAGACAACTGACGTGCGAAATGCTTAGGTTTCCAGCGTCCACCCATGTTTGGTGACTACGAAGCGCAACGACACTGGATGGAAATTACAACTCATCTTCCCATCTCGCAATGGTACTTCCACGACCTACAATGGTGGGGTCTCGATTATCCCCCTTTGACTGCGTATCACAGCTGGGTTATGGGCAAGATTGGCGGTTTCATTGAGCCCGCTTGGTTTGCTTTGTTCTCGTCCAGGGGCTCCGACGATCCCACCCTCAAGGTCTTCATGAGGGCAACTGTCATCATTTCGGAATACCTCATCTACATTCCTGCGATTGTTGTATTCGCGCGACGATACAGCAGACTCAATGGTGTGGCCACCTGGACCAGCTCAGTCGCCCTTGTCGCCATCCTCATGCAGCCTGCCACAATCCTGATTGACCACATTCACTTTCAGTACAACACTGTCATGCTCGGTCTTGTTCTTGCCAGCATCAACAGCATGTTGGCTGAGCGATACAAGTGGGCTGCTGTTTTCTTTGTCGCCGCGCTCGGCTTCAAACAGATGGCCCTGTACTACGCCTTCAGTGTTTTTGCCTACCTCCTCGGCAAATGTGTTTGGCCGCGTATCAATCTTGCTCGACTGGCCGGGATTGGTCTGGTCACCATTGCCTCCTTCACTGTCTTGGTGCTACCTTTGATAATTGGCACATTATTCGACAGATACCGTGGAACCGACTCCAGACCAGACCTGAATGGCCCACCTTTGCCACTCCCACTGTTTCCCTTTGTTGCCGACTACCTGGACACCCGCTCCTCCATCTACGCTGTAGTCGAGCAGATGATTCAAATGGTTCATCGCATTTTCCCCTTCTCAAGGGGCTTGTTTGAGGACAAGGTGGCAAACTTTTGGTGTGCCCTTAATGTGGTGGTCAAACTTCGCAAGTATCCCAGCGATTTACTGCAGAAGGCGGCTTTGGGGGCGACTCTACTGTCAATAATCCCTCCCAACGTCGTTCTGTTCTTCAAGCCCGAGAAGAAGCTCTTGCCACTAGCCTTTGCCACAACGGCGTGGGGGTTCTTCCTCTTCAGTTACCAGATCCATGAGAAGAGTGTCCTGCTGCCACTGATGCCCATGACCCTGCTGCTTGCCGGGAAGCAGGGCTTGAACGGGGACACCCGATCATGGGTTGGATTCGCGAACATGCTCGGAGCCTGGACCATGTTCCCACTTCTCAGTCGAGTCGACCTTGCAGTGCCATACACGGTACTGACACTCTTGTGGGCGTACCTCGTAGGATTGCCCCCAACGTGTTGGACCGCACCGTTCATGGAGGCGGGCCCCCCATCCAAACAGTGGGCAACCGCGCTTATCCAGGGATGCTTCTACATTTTCATGCTGCTCTGGCATGGCGTCAATGCGCTTGTTACACCACCCCTGGACAAGCCGGATTTGTGGGTGGTAGCCAACGTTGGTGTTGGCTGCGCCGGTTTCATGCTCTGCTACCTGTGGTGCTTCTGGAAGCTGTTGGTAGACAGCGGTCTGCTGGGAGGCCCAAAATTACCCAAGTCTAAGACGCAATGATGCTGCACAACGAGCAAGGCGGTACTGTACTAACATCATATCATATGATACAGTGAGGGCTGGAAAACAATGCACATGAGTTTTGAGAGACGTGGGAACTTTCGCGACCGATCGATCGAGTGACCCGATATCGGTATCAGCGACACAGACAGGGCGGAATTAGACATTCCGGAATTCGATAGACAGGATCCTACGGCCAACAGTGGCCGACAATAATAACTGATCATATCACATCGCACTTCCATTCACTCTAGCGCCGTTCTCCAGTGGATCCATCCGACGTCTTTACGCCGCGTGCGAACTCTGCGCCTACAGTCATGTCTGATCCCAAGTGAGATTTACCCAAGGCTCGCAATGCACGCGTTGCATATGCTTGCAACCTGCGCGTATGAACTGCATCGTACTTGTGCATGAAGACGAGGCATGCAAGGGGATTGCGCATTAGACGCTCCATGGTCTGCATTATTGTGCAGCGCGCCGTGTCGGACTTTTGCCGTCCCCAAGCATGACGCGAACCAACAATCACTTGATCCTTGCTCGGCACCCGTCACGGGGCTCAGCGACGCACATTTCTCCGGAGGTGCCTGACTAGCTGAGTCGCAGAGCTCTTGTTGGGTCAGTGATGTTCTCCAAACTAGACAACCTCCTTGGCATTCTCTGCGAATCAATATTAGCAGCGACCAACGGGACAAAAGCTCCACGGACTTTTAGCAGGATGACCTCGTTCACCCCTGGGCCTGCAGTGGGGGATCACAAGTATTTTTGGCCACATCAAACGTGCCCCATTCTGGTGTGTAAATGGTCCAAAACATGCGGAAATACACAAAATATATTCACCTATGTATTATCTGTACTTAAGTATATCACAGTCCTTTGAAGCATCAACTCTGCTACTACCGTATATCTACTTGAACTTGAATATCCATAGATTTCTCTATGTGGAGGATCTGAGAGCACAACATATCTGGCCATATTACATCCCACCACCAACAGTGCTCATCCATAACCATCGTGCTATCACGCACAAACCACCAACACAACCCCACCAGTTGCTGAAAGCGGCATAATTCTTGACGCTTCAACCAACCGAGCAACAATGCCCCAGACGCTTTCTACTAGCCTGTTGACGCATTTGGCCCTCCCCTGGTGCATGCCTTCAATCTCGAGACCGAACGAACCGGTTCATGCGAAGTGTACACAGCAGGCCTGCTTGTACATTGCATCTGCTTGATGAATTTAGCACCTAGCGGGTTGGCACGTGTCGAACAATGCCTTTGTCCCACTCGTCCCTTCGTGCTGGATCACAGGCATCCGCCATCTGATCTGATTACGAGCCGCGCTTACCAACGAACAGGTTGGTCACAACGGTCCTCTCCAGTCACTTTGCTTGACCGAAAGTAGCTTTCCATCCTATCTTGTCGGTTCCCGAATGTCTTACATTGCCACTCTTGGTATCGGTCCGGTCCCCACGACCAGTTCCTTTTAGAAGAATCAGTGCAACCAGCTCTTGACGAATTAGCTTCTCGAGCAATACACCCCGTGGGCGTCTACTCGGCACGTTGGAAATGGCCATTGCTCCTCGCAACAGCCCACCTTTCCCTCTGCCTTTGTTAGTTTCACCTTCTTTCAACACGGCTATCCCACACTCTTAGCTCTGGTCAGATCAGCACTAGCGAATCGTCGCGGCTGTATTTTTACTCCCCGCAGGGGTTGCGCCTCCCGTGCGTACTGGGGTCCTCGATGGCGATTCCCTACGTCTTTGTCATAGAAAGCTGCTGCTGTTTCACAAATTGTTTTTATGTAGGTCTGAAGCCATCAGATGGGTGTGGCGACTCGGGAGATCTCCGCTGGGACGGGACGAAGTTCGCCATGCGTGTGGACAAACCTAGTTTCGATGGATGGTGCAAGAGGGGGCCGTTCGTTGTTGGTGACACCCGTGGGGGGATCTTGTATGTTGCCGCGGATTGCTTTATCAGGCAGGCGTCTTCCCTGTGACCTTGCGAATGTGATAGTTCTGCTGTACTCTCGTTTTGAAGTTGATTTATCGACTTCAGCTTGACATTTTTCATATCACTCGTTTGTTTCTTGTTGCCATTGTGGCTTTTGTGATTTGAATTTCCGGCAAACATGATGCTGGTTGTAATCTTATTGGGGTTCTTGTTTGTCTCTGGGCAGGTAGATGGGCATGTTGCTGCCGCTGGGACACAGGGCGAAGAGCTTGAGGCTGCGGCAATAACGCGTTCATCATTGATGAATGTGGTGGAAACGAGTGTGACGAGACCGAGACGACAACTGAGTGGCATTGACTCCCCGGCCTTTGCACTTGCTTCTGGGCTGTCAAGTGCCGAGGTTTCGAGTCAAACACCAACTGCTGAGGCATCTAAAATACCTGGCCGCTATTCGAAAACGAATGAATTCGAGATCGAGGCAAGATCCTCAACTCTAGATCAAGTTCGTTCACCTATTACACATTGTCATCACGAGTAATTGCTAATCGCTTATAGGATCAAATACCAGACTCGAAGCCGCAAAACGCATTGTACTTGCCCTCTCCAACTCCATCAATCATAATCGTTGAGGCAAAAGACAGGCTATGGAGCAGCATTGGACTTGTCGCGGGAATTATTGCGGCTGTAGCCTCCTGCACTGTCGTGATTGGTATTTTGTTCAATTGGCTGTCTCGCCGCAGGTTGAGTCGAAAGGAAGCCATGTCAGATTCGGCAACCACCTCGACGGTGCGACATCAATGTACTCACTCGACTGTGTCGAGTCCTAGTGAACTGTTTTTTTCCGACAACACCACAGCAGGCGTGGCCTCTGCCGCAGTACCAGACTGTTCAGGCGTACCGGCAATCCTCAGGCATGAGTTCGATATGGCATCAGCACAATGTGGTGTCGCCAATTGACTCACAGGATGAGTCAACCGTTTTGCAGAATTTGTACGTGGACAACGAAGTATTCATTACTTGATGTATTTGTGGGAATGAGCTTGTGCTGACAACCGTTGTAGTCAACCTTCTCCGATAGAGTCAGTTGTTTCATCCATCCAGCGACCTTCCGCTTGTTACCATTGGCAAGCACCGGTTGAGTTGCCAGCAACGTCAAGTCCAAAATATACTTCATTGCCAAGTTATAGGGAGACGATGCCGGGAGATGGGGAATCTCGACGGTTTTCGTGGGTGCAGGATGAGGAGGCGTGCTATCGACCTTCTGAGAAAGCTCAACAATAAAATATGAAACATTGTTGTTAGTTCACGAGACTGTTTCTGATTAGCGTTGTGTGTAGAGATGTACGCTTTCCACTTTGACCAGCATTAAAACTGCAGTCGTAGCACAACCCATTGCCGTGTCACTCCGCACTACCATATCACTATGAGAGCAATTGAGAAACCAGATTCGTCTCGAGATGGAGCGTTTTCGAAAACGTAAAAGCCGTTTATTTCATGGAACGAGGTCTATCCCACTGGCCCTAGACGTAACCTGCTAAACCTATCCACGAGCAACCGATTCCCCCACGCCAAAGACAGACATTGAAGAATCGCCGCACAACCAGACCAGAACTTTTCCGAAATTCGTGGGACGTCATCACCGTGCAAGTTTCTGCGTGAGAGAAACCGCTTAGTCGAAGAGACCGAAACCCATGTCCTCATCAGACTCCTCCTTCTCCTCCTCAGCGGGAGCGTCGGCAGCGGCAGCACCACCGGCAGCAGCGCCACCAGCGGCGGCACCACCAGCACCGCCGGAGGGAACGGAAGCGAGCTTCTCGGTACCGGCAGCAATGAGCTGTAGAATAAATCATTAGCATCTTCATCTCTGTAGTCTTTGTGAAGAATGTCTGCGGCTTTCTGGTCGGGATGAATGATCGCCGGGGAATTGACGTACCTTGGAGATGTCCTTGCCCTCAAGCTCGGAGAGGAGCTGGTTCAGGCGCTCATCATCGGCCTCAATACCGACGGCAGAGAGGACGCCCTTGATGTCCTTGGTGGAGGGGGAGGTGTTGCCACCGAGGCCGAGGAGGAGGTAAGCTGCGAGGTGCTTCATTTTGTTGTTGGTGTCTGTAGGAAAAGTTTCTTGTCAGAATATGTTCTTTGTGCGGGTGAAAGTATTGCGAGACGTGTCTGTCGAGATGTCGATTCGAGCAAAAATCGCCAATGCGCCAGAGCCGGTGTAAAGACCAGTTGCAAAACGAAATCGTCGGTCGTGACAGAAATCCTGTGGCGAGCAACTTACTGTAGATGTGATCTAAAGAAACACGAGAAATCAATCAATTTAACCGCAAGTTGGGCGGAGACTGAAACCTTCGAGTTCTGGTGAAGTCTGCTTGGGGTTGAACAAATAGAAAAAGTTGGCGGAGCCGCGATTCAAGTGGCATGTCAATTTTGCAAAATCTGTGGGCGACAAAAACGTGATTAGCGAGTGGGCGTGTTAGGGTGTGGAGGCTCCACTCAAGTGGGAACATGGTCTAGTTGGGAGGCAGGTACGTACCGCTTTTACTCAAAGTGTTTCGAGGTGTGGCTGAGGTGGTTTCGGTTTGGTGGCTTGCTGCTGCTCTGAGTCAAACGGACAACATCGTGTCATTCATGCACTACCTGAGGCTAGAATGCAGCGGTGTCAAGTAACTCGTCGAGTAGCTCAGCGGTGCTACTGTGACGAAATTGCGTTTGCAATGAATAAAGTTCCAATGGAGCTCACCATAACAATGAGCCACGTGAGGCATCTGTCTGTTGCTCTTGCCTACGTTGATCTCCATTTCCAGTCACCCGTATGCAAACAAGGCACCCATCCGCTATTGCAGTCAAATCAACAACTGTGACCTTGTTCCCATGATGTTCTGATCCACGCGGCGTGATTCACCCATCGTTTTAGTATACGACTGTTTCTATATGGATGTCGATCTTTTTTGGAAAATGACGGAGGAAGATGCAAAGAGAACCACCATCTTTTGATCTGGCCACCGGTCAAGACTCGAAATTATCGCCGCAAGAAATAAGCGATACAAACTCAACCACGTTCATAGCTGCTGACAGGACTCTCAACGAAGATGGCATCGTGGCTGAAGATGAAATACCGGACGACAACGGCAGCTTCGTCGACTTCGACGATGAGATTGAGATCGAGGATGTGTCCGAGCCCGTCGAAAGATATGTAGATGGACTTTACTATCCTGTATGTATTGGCGATATTCTAAACGGCACGTATCAGGTGGTGCACAAACTTGGTTGGGGAGGCTTTCCCACCGTTTGGATGGCCTATGACCTCAAACACCTTAAGCTAGTTGCGCTGAAGATTAATATCCCGGGCGAAGTTGCGGAACAAGACTTCAAAATGCAGCAGATCATTCTCGACGAAGCCAAGGATACCTCCAGGCTTTTGACCTGTTTAGACACCTTTTCTCTTACTGGTGTGAAGGGTACTCACTTAGTGATGGTGTTCCCTGTGCGTGGCCCAAACTTCCACGAACACATGTGCAGAATCGGGACGAAAATGAGGATGCACGCTGGGAAGAAATTACTCGAGGCATTGAAATCCCTCCATGATGCTGGCATTGTGCATTGTGGTAAGGAGCTTCCGCTCCATCTTCCATCACACTCATTATTTTGCTGACATAACTTGCGCCCAGATCTAAATGGTAGGAATGTGGTTTGGGACATAGGCGAACTCGACAAATGTACCCCGAGTGCGGCTTACCGCCTCTTTGGCCG
>AFRD01000134.1:0-73757 GCA_000222875.2 Periglandula ipomoeae IasaF13
TTTTTTCATGGACGGGTCCCATTGGAACTGTCAGTGGTTGCCCAGACCGGAACTGTTGAGGTGACTGCTGGAGTCTTGAGACTCGTCACCTGCAATGCCATCCCACATGCTCTAGCCAATCGCACTCAATATTGGAATGGTCATTTCACAAGGTGCCACACAAGGAAAGTGACAAACTCTGAGCTTCTTTGAGTGACTAGGCGTGACAACCTCGGCCGAAGCTGTCGGCTAACTCTGATGGTCCACACGCTAATGCAATGGCTGAACATGCTGTCCGACAACGGGTCTTGATGCTGCAAGACGACTCGTCAAGAGGACATGAGCATCCTTGTGACCGGATTGGGAGCCCTGACTAGTTGAACAACCTCCCTAATTCCTTTTAGAGGACTGCATCTTCAGTAGTTGCACTTGAACGACGTGACGTTATGAACACGGCGTTGCGGAATTCGGACATCTAAGAAAGGGCTCGACTACAACAGGTTCAACAGTTCAAAGAGAAGAAGTTCTCATGTTTGCCTCCATATATTGTGAAGTAGCACGCCAAAACATTACCACTCTCTGCGGAGGCGCACAAAGGGACAACTTTCGAATATTATCACTGACGATTGCGATTGGACGCAGAAGCCGACCCCTTAATTATGCGCATACGGGCAGGCATCTACTAGAAACCGCAGCCTTCTGTTCTTTTTTTTTTTTCCCTAAATGGTTTGAAAAGCATGTCTCGTTCCATATCGTCGAATTGCTTTGGGAGTCTTAATCCGCAAGGCGTACATGTTATTTCCATTGTCCGTCGTTCAATGATTGGATCATCCTAACCACTACGTACCTCGCCCGTCACCAGAAGACTGATATCGTGGCTTTACTCATTTCGACGAACCGAGCGACCCAGAGAAGTTCTTCTACGTGATCAGCGCCTACCTCAGCGCAATGGACACAGCCTTTCCATGGTGAATCTCAGTCACACATTCGCCCGCCTGCAAAATAGTGTTCTCATTTAAGGAATGGCTTGAGGCACTTATATTTCAGTCTGGTCAGCTACCTTTATATATAGGTCCAAAGTGAAAGAGGGCAGAGTTTCAATCGTATCCCAACAGGGGAAAACAGGAAAGACAGCAATAGCTTCGTATATTCCTCGCCATTATCTCACCATCATCCGTTTTTCTTAGATGGCGTTCTGCTTCGCGCGGATGTCAAAAACTTTAAGCGCTTCCTCGGCAGCCTTGAGACCACTGAGAGCCATGGCACCAAACGTCGGGCCTGGAGGGGGTATCCGGGTTAGCGTCAAATAAGTGCAGGGACACTGTGGTAGGTCACCTTACCCATGCGGTTGGCTCCGTCAACCTCGGAGAGCTCCATACCACCGACGATGAGACCTGGGACGATCTCGCGGGTGTTCTTGACGATGGCATCCTCAGCAGAGTTCATGTCGAGACCGCGCATGCCACCGAGCTTTTCGATTCGCTGCATGCTGACCAGTCGCTTCACAGAGAAAGCACCCATTGGGCCATCGTGTCCAGTGGTAGAGATGATGAGAGGAGCGTTGATCGTGTTGGGATCCATGCAGGACTGGTCATCGTGATGCATGGAGACCAAGGTCCAGTTGGTGACGACACCAGAGATGCGAACACCCTCGTCAGAGGGGCGAGTAATCAGATCCTCAACACACGTAGCGTTGAACATCTTGATATTAGGCAGCGAAAGCACCTTGGACATGATAGTCGAGGTGAACAATGCAGCGTGCTTGACGACCACATAGTTACCCTCGTCCTCGTATGGTACGCCGATTTCACGCAGGAACGCATCAGCGGGCTTGCGCATCACCATGGCGGAGAAGAGCTGTCCGCCCAACCAGGCACCACCACCGGGTGAGACAGAGGCCTCAATGATGCAAATCTTCAGGTCGGGTCGATGCTTGCCCAGAACATAGGCTGCACTAAGACCGCAAGATCCAGCACCAATGATGACAATGTCAGACTCGGCATAGGTGTCGAGATCCTGGAAGTAGCGGCGGGTCATGGCCCGCGAGACTTGGCTCTCACGGATGGGAGCAAACTTGAAGTCATCCCATTTGCCCATCATCTCATCGATGGTCTGCGTCTTGTGGCCACCAGAAACAGCAAGCTTGGAGGTTGGAGTCACGAGCTCAGCAACCTGCTGGGGGGGGGAAACGGCGGCTGGGGGGCTCATGATGGATCTGCACAAGTTAGGAATCGAATGCGGATGGCATAGGGGAGGAGCATGATCCTTTCGCTGGTATTATCCAGATCAAGTTCAGGGCCGTATATTCTCAGCCACACTCCACTGCTACTTGACTCCTATATGACAGAATCGAGAAGTTCTCTACTGCCATATGGGTGAAAAGTAACAGCCGGAGTGGGCACCGGCTCATGCAACAGACATTACCTGAAGAGGTGTGATCATATTTGGATATAGTACCACGAAAGGAAGCCATGATTGCTGGAAAATCACGGGGATCGTGTGTACCGGTGGAAAGTTGGTTATCTAGACATGTGTTAGATACATTCTTTCCAGCCTGTTGTTCATGATGAAGATGGGTTTATCCCACAAATTACGAGAAAAAGATGTGGACTGCGATTGCGATCTTGTGTTTTGAACTTCTGAAGCTGATACAAAATCGATAGGATCGAAGGTAACAGAACAAAAGATCTTCTCTTCTCGAAGAGGGGCTACGTGAGGGGTTTTATATCGCTGCTTCATGGCGGGGTACTGTGGTACAAAATATTGCTCAAATTGTCCCTATCCAATTCGTGACTGGTACTTTGCGTTCAAAGACAGAGTTCACAATCACGGATGAATGGTGGGCTCCATTCGAAGCGGGGGTTTCCACCGCCGGTAACCGGTACTTGGCCAGACCTCAGGCGTACATTTGACGCAATGGACTCTCGTTATCCGGATCTAATTGGTTCACAGGGCATTTTGGTTTGTCTGGTTTTCGTTGAGGTTCGACACATGTTTTGTGCTTCATGCTCCTCTGGGATGGTAGCTATGGAGCTTGGGAGGCGTTTTGCCAGCAGAGCGAATCAATGAGCTTGGAAGCGGTTGAGATGTGGTGGATCTCAAATCAAGAAGTGGGGTGAGCACATGAAGTAAATTCTCACAGATCGATCATGCCCTACGAGACGAATGAGGAAGAATAAGGGGCATTATTGTGCAAACCGACGGTGTATACTCGGAAGCAAGCTTTTCGGACACCTGTATTTGAAACGGCGTGCTCATGGAAACTGTGACCAAAAACCCGCATTAGAATTCTATATCATGGGCCAAGTGTTGACAAACCTCCTACCCTATGCAAATTACCTCACATGCAAATTTTGTAATCATACACAGCTTAACAGGCTGACTCACGCTTCCGCAACCTCTTGGATCGTCTTGACAAACCTCTCAGGATCATGTCCGAAACGTCCAAGAAAGAGTCCATTCAGGCCACTCTTCAATCGCTCGTATAACCCCGGTCCTGCGCTACCACCGTAGACAATCCTTGTGACACCTTCTCTTGATTTGACACAGTCAAGCTGTCGGATGCCCTCAACCACTTTTAGAACATGCTCTTCACCAGCTGGCTCGCTTGCACCGATTGCCCAAACCGGTTCATATGCAAGTGCAACCTCCACTGCGGAAGGCACACGCGACAGAACAGCCTGAATCTGTGTTGAACACTCATCAACTGCCACGGAAATATCTCCCTTGGTCTGCTCTCCGATGCAGACCAAAGGGATCATGCCGTTTCTGCTCACGGCAGAAGCCTTCAACGCCACGGTTGCATCGTCCTCGCTGAATAGCCTCCTTCGCTCCGCATGTCCGACTTCGACGATTTTGACGCCTACCTCACTGAGTACAGAGGGGCTTACTTCTCCCGTGAATGCACCGCTATCCTCCCAGTGACAGTCCTGGGCGCCGGTCCAGACAGGAATAGGAGACTTCTTGACTTGCTCCGCCGTCTCGGCCAGTGACACAAAATCGGGAATGATGAAAATGTCGACATTGGCCAGCGATGAAGGTGCCAGTTTGTTGAGATGTTCTAAAAATCCTGCTGTGACTTGTCGATTGCGAGATAATGAAAAGTACATCTTCGTCGACAGGCCAATGAGCCGGCGAGTACTTGGTGTGGCGGCCATCGTTGCTGAGATCCCGAACAATAGGTGGCGCTGTAGCATTTGTTGATGCCCGTGGTGGACAGGCGAGAGAGGGAATATGAAGCAGAATGCAATTGACTAAGAGACAATGATCACTTTGTCTCCGCCAAGAAAGTGTCAATCGTCACTCTTGCTCTTCCTCCAGTTCCAATCACGAGGAGTATCCCCTCGACGGATCTCCCAAGAACCAAAACTTCCACCCAAGAGCCGCCTGACTTGCGGGCCGATGGGGGCCCCGGAACCGGGGAACGCGACCCTGAAGCCCTTTCCACTTTGGGAAAACCGGCAGCCGCAACATCCCAAGCTGCCCAATTCTGGACCGGGTCTCTGGAGCAAAAACGTCTGTAGCTTGCAGTGACAGACAGAGCTCGTCGACGATCTTTGTGCATTGACTTGGCGCTGTTGAAAAAATCGGTTTCGGGCACAACTCCGCTTGCTGAAGATGCCCTTCATGTCAGCAATACACTTGGTGGGGACGCGAGTGAGGCATGCGACACGCAGATAATTCAGTCGATTATTATGTACGAATTCGATCAATGCCGTTACTGCTATGTGATGTCTATGTCGATGTTATGACCCGCAAATTACCGTTGCCCACTGTTTCCTTCGCATCTAAATTCCATGTTGAGCGTTCCTCACTCAGTGTTTTTGACTTCATCCCGAACCATGCCAATCTTTTCTGTGTCTTAGTTTACGCCTCCAAATTGATAATCTCGTTGACCTTCTGAGCGCTTGCGCTGGTGGTGTCAAACTCGTAGCCCAGCCACTCCTTTGCAAGTCTTCGTGCGAGCTCCAGGCCTACTACACGCTCGCCCATGCACAGTACTTGGGCGTTGTTGCTCAGAACGCTGCGCTCGACGCTGAAGCTGTCGTGAGCGGTCACGGCACGGATGCCCTTGACTTTGTTGGCGGCAATAGCAACTCCAAGACCAGTACCGCAGATGAGCAGAGCCCGATCAGCTTTGCCTTCGGCGACGAGGCCGGCGGCGGCGGCAGCTCGTAGAGGGTAGGCAGTTTTGTCTGAGGACTCTTTTGAGCCAACATCGATGACTTCGGTGACGCGCTGATCAGATTCGAAATCGCGCTTGATTGCGTCTTTGTATGAAACTCCGGCTTTCTGTAGACGAGATTAATGAGCACGGTCCCTTGGGTAGTGAGGTCGCGGGATTGCACTTACATCACAGCCCATGACGATTCTCCATGTTGGTGACATTGTGAATGAGTGATACTGTGAGTTGGACTTTCAACAAAGTAAAACGTACAGGTTAAATGAAGCTAGAGTTTGACTTTCGAATTGAATTATTACGTTCCAGGGAGAAAGAAAAGTTGAAAGATGTAAACCAGAGGCGAGATACCCATAACTCCCAGCGAGACTTGTTGCAACCGCCACTTCAACCCCACCATCCGGCATCGCAAGCTCTCTCAGCTCGATTTCCCTCCACATCATTCCAGAATCATAAGACCCTCTAAAAAGGAGTCACAGTGCTAAACTAGCTCCATTGAAATCCAGTATTCTGACACGGTCTGGACAAGTGTGCAGTTTGGGTTTTGCGGTGGACTGTCGCCCGTCAGGTACGTGGGGTTCAGATGGGCGGATTTCCAAATCGGGAAATCCGGCCGCTCATGTCCGGGGGGCGAAGCTCGAGAGCTCTGAAACTAACACAGATTTCATGTCATGAGAACAACATTGAGGGGCCGAATATGCGGGGACTTGTAGAGACATATCAGGGTCTTAAAGCTGTTTGCGGGAGCTCTGTGCCTGTGAAAATGGAGAATCTGATAGTAATTGACATGTAAGACAGTGTGATTCGGTGCGAACGCCGTCCTGAACGACGCCACCTCAGGGACGGCAACTCGCTTTGTCCCAATTGATGAGCTCCGAGCTACGGAAGACCTTCCAAGTTGCTTATTTTCTTGGATCTTCCCCCGAAAGCTCTTGTTTGACTCCTGCTTTGCAATCCCTGTAGGCAAGATCTTGTGTTTCTGTAGAGTCTACCACAGTTGTTCGTTGTGTTTGTGAGATTCTGCAATCATGTCAAAAAGACATCTTTTCAATTCGCCTGACGGGCTCGTCAACAAGGCTCTCAAGGGGATTATTGCCTATAACCCTAGTTTGAGCTTGGATGAGGCCAATCGAGTCGTTTACGATACCGCATACGACAAGAACAAAGTCAGCATCATCAGCGGTGGAGGATCTGGCCACGAACCGGCATGGACTGGATATGTCGGCAGCAATATGCTCACGGCTTCTGTTCAGGGAAACATCTTTGCCAGTCCTAGCACTAAGCAAATTCTCGCTGGTGTCGAAGCTGTCCCAAGTGACAAGGGCACAATTCTAGTCATCACCAACTATACGGGTGATTGTCTGCATTTCGGATTGGCCAATGAGAAGGCTAATGCTCGCGGACACAACTGTCGAATGATTATCTGCGGCGATGATGTTTCCGTAGGTAAGAAAGGCAGCATGGTGGGCCGAAGAGGCTTGGCTGGGCAGATTGGTGTTCTCAAAGTAATGGGCGGTGCTGCTGGTGCCGGTGGATCGCTTGACGATGTCTACGACCTCGGTGTCGCATTTTCGCAGCAAATTGTGTCTATTGCTGCAACACTGGATCATTGCCACGTCCCAGGACGAAGCGAGCATGGCATGCTCAACGACGATGAGGTTGAGATTGGCACTGGACCCCACAACGAGCCAGGATACAAGAAACTGTCTCCCGCTCCATCACCGCCAGAGCTCATCAAGCAAGTTCTGACGCATTGTTTGGACGAGAATGACCCCGAGCGAGGTTACGTCAAGTTCGCACCAGGCGACGAGACGATCCTACTTGTCAGCAACTTTGGTGGAATGTCACACTTGGAGATGGGTGCCCTTGTCGATGAGCTGCTCGAGCAATTGGAGCAAGACTGGAAAATTGAGCCTGCCCGTGTTTGCGCCGGATTCTTGGAAACCTCTCTCAACGCACCTGCTTTCTCCGTATCCGTCATCAATATTACCGCAGCTGCCAGGAACTGCAAGCACTCAGCCGAGGACATCAAGTCCTTCTTCGATGCCAGAACCAACACATACTGGGAGTCTATGGCAGGCTCCCAAGCGAAGCGACGCAACCGAAAGGAGCAGCTGGTCCAGGCTCCCAAAGAAGAACCCAAGACGGTAGACGACAAGCGAGATCTCAAGATCGACCCCTCGGTCCTCGAAACCATGCTGCGTAACGCATGTACTCGGCTTGTGGAAGCTGAGCCCGACATGACGAAATGGGATACTGTCATGGGAGATGGCGACTGCGGTGAAACCCTCAAGACCGGGGCAACCAGCTTACTCGCTGCGCTTGACCAGGGTCTTGCAAAGTCCGGTTCTGTCGTCAAAGTCCTCCTCGAGCTTGAAGAAATCGTCGAGAGCAAAATGGGTGGTACGCTCGGAGGCATCCTCGGCATCTTCTTCGCATCTCTACGAAATGCTGTAGAGAGTAATATTGAAATCGCTGGCACTGAGGGTCCCATTGCTCTCTGGGCCAAGGCTCTGTCTACAGCTCTGGCGAGCCTCCGACGTTACACCCCGGCCAAGGTTGGAGACCGCACCGTAATGGATACGTTGATTCCATTTGCGGATACGATGGGCAAAGCTGGCTTCAATGATGGTGTACAGGCCGCTGTTGATGGAGCCGAAGCTACAAAGAAGATGAAGCCTAGGCTTGGGAGAGCGACATACGTTGGCGCAGGCTCAGAGTCTCATGAGCTTCCTCCTGATCCCGGTGCTTGGGGTGCGATGGTTGCAATTCGTGGATTGCAGAGTGTCTGGGCATAAGCATGTATGTTAGTATGGAAATGGGTAGTACAGGAATAAGGGAACAGCGCCTAATGTTAATCAATGTTTTAATGATGTCTTACTTACTCGAAAACACATCAGTGAGATGTCTGAACCTCCCAATTCATATTGCCTCGTCGCGAAGTATTTCTCAGATTGCTGTGCTCAGATTCTCGACAAGCGGGGTTGTTTTGCGCCCTTCTGCCTAATTTCTTCCACAATCGTCTGGCATGGACTAATACACCTGACAACCGCTTGGCTTAATGACGATAATGGACTTTTGAAAAATCTTCCTCATGGCAAGCATCCATCCCCCAGAACACGTTCTTGCCGCTTTTGGCATCAGCCAACCTCTGACACCCATCGATGGTGAAAGAGGTCTCTGCTTTCTCGCGAACAACATCGTTCTGAAGCCATCGGATGACGACGAGGAATCGCAATGGGCCGGCGCAGTCATTTCAAAATTGCTGGAGGTTGCGCGTCCGACTGAATATCGGCTCCCAAAGCCGCTAGCGACCCTTCATGATCCGCAACTCTTCGTTTTTGGTGGCTGGACTGCCTCATCGTTTCTACCAGGAACTGGAGGCCCTGCAAACCACTTCGAAAAAGCCTTAACAACTAGTCAAGTATTTCACCAAGATCTCAAAAGGTTGAACATAGCAAGGCCATCGTTCCTTGATGCGCGACGCAATCGCTGGTCGGAAGCCGACAGGGTGACTTGGGGCGAGAAGAAACTCTCAAACGTTGCAGACGTCAACTCCGGAATCATGACCTTGTTCGCCGAGCCCTTGACCCTGCTCGAGAAGTTGATGAGGCCAATCCTGGATGATGTACCATCTCAACTGATACATGGCGACCTCACTGGGAATTTCCTTTGGGCAAAGGATACGAAACAACCCCCAGGCATCATCGACATGACGTTTTACTGGAGACCAGCCCCCTACGCCGAGGCAATCATCGTTGCTGATGCATTGGCATGGCACAAAAAGGATCGCGAGATTGTTGAGATATACGGAATGGACGAGGTCAAATTACAGCTTCTCATTCGGGCGTTGTATTGGCGATGCCTGACCTTTGCGATTGACCCGATCATGGAATGGGTTCTATCCAATGCCCCCAAAGCAAACTACCACGGCTCAGCACAACTTTTACAAAAGATATGGACCGAGTTAGGTTTCGTGGACTAGAAGCTAACATGAAGGTACATTTCTGTAGCGACAGAAGTATAATACATATACAGTCAAAAAACACAGAACGCCGTCGGCAGCACCAAAAACCACTCGACGCAGCAACGCCTCGACTCAACTTTCGACCTTGATACCGGAAAACATCGAAGCTACGATTCGAGACATAAATTAAACTCTTAAGCACTCTCATCCCACCATTTCAATACTCTCATCGCACGAAGCGTGATCCAAGGAGATGGTTTCCCAACACCCTCGTCAAGCCGGAACCAAATCCGACCTTTGAGTTCCCGCTCCGCAGCCCATTTCCCGTCTTCAAGCCTCTTTGAGCGAACGATCTCAACAGCTTCCTTCAATCGATGATCGGGTTTGCTACGTGTCAACTGGGCCGATCGACGAAAATAGTCAAGAGCCCGGAGTATATCGTACTTCCACTGCGTGGGATAAAGCAATCGAAGGAAGTCAGGATCAGCGGGTTCGCCAGTTGTCAGCCGTTTGAACAAGTTTCTCTTCAGCAGGTACTCCTCGGCAGATTCTCGTGCTGCTCTAGACTCAGGCGTTCCGCCTGTTGCGAGTTCGTACTCCAGAAACCCTTCCAACACGGACATGGTCGTTGCAAAAAATGACCGGGTCGAGCCGTTCGCCCGCTCACAATTCCATCCTCCGTCTTCGAGACGCTCCTTGAGGAGCCGCTGTACGATGCTCGATATGTCAACGCCGAAGTAAGCGCCGTTGGCGACAGTTTGGCCGTTGATGCATTCTTCGGTTTCGCCCTCCCAGAATGGCTGGTTCCCTTCATCCCAACGAGCGTTTTCGCCAATCAGTTTCACTGACTTCTTTGCTATTTCGGATGCGGGATCTAGACCAAATGATCGTAGTTGACACAGAGTGGGATACGTTGCCGTCCATGGCTGAGCCGTCTGCCATTCCTCCTTGGTGGTATCCGATGGCACGAAACAGCCTTTGGCCCATCGTCCATCTGCATCTTGGTGAGACAGAAGCTTCTTTCCCCATCCCTCATACTCTATTTTCTGTCTCTCGGGGAGATATTCTGTTTCTGGTTTGTCGAGGAGATCGCGCTGGACTTGCCAGCGGATCGCAGGGTCTGACGTGAGAAGCCATTCGATTGTAGACATTTGAGACGTCATTATTTGCGCTGGGAATACGTGTCGGCAATGAATTGTTGTTCTGTTCTTCTCACCAGTGCGCAGTTTGGCTGAAGCATTTCACTTGGGATTTTATTTTGATTGAAGAATATATTGCTACATGATTCCGAGCTGAAAATCATCAACTGCGTGAACGCCATATCAGCCATCGTGAATATTAGCTAGTAATCGCGGGGTAACTCATCACCGACAGAGACCAGTAAGCAACGCGAAGTGCCCTTACATGGAAGAGAAATCTAGACTAGATCCATGTGCAAGTCTTCGAGTTCAACACATTTCAATATCAAAGGAGTTGAATCCCCAGACACCTGTTAACTTGGAGTTGTAGACGTGGGGCGAATTTTTGCAGCATAGCCGCTTAATGGTTTTTGGACCTGGGCCACTGCAATTTCACCGCCAACATGCGTTTTCACATCGTAGACATGTTTTGTTGACCGATCAGATTTAACACATGTCTCTGATCATTGACAAGACAAGAACGCTTTTTGTGTTCTCGTCTACTCGCCGCTCTGTCACAAAAAAGCTGCGAGCATTTCGGATTGGGGTGGCTGGCTACTTCTTCCTGGAAGGACGAACAAGGTAGTTGACCGCTCCCCCGTGTTTTTGTTAGACACATCTGCACAAAATAGTCTGGATTCCCCTGGTTTGGCAGACTCCGGCCACGGTGATTGCGCTGGAGTCCAGCGGCTCGTGGAGGATCATGCATGTAGGTTTGACATGTCAGATTGGTGCCAACACAGCACGCCATCCCGCTGGTCTCAGTCAATTCGTCTGAAATCCAGCCAGACTTTTGTGACACAGTTGCGGTTCAACCCGCTGGGTAACCAGTCCCAATCTCGCCCATCCTAGCGGTGGGATGGCCAAGCTGCCGGGCCTTTCCAGCCAACAGGCAAATGAACATTTGGAGTTTTTGTGGCAAGGCTAGCCAGGACTGGGATGTCACCAGAATCGGACTTCGTGTTCTCGCCCGTTTCTTTTTCTTCCTTTCTTCCCTGTCGTGCCCTACCTCTGGTGAATTATTTCTTTGTCTAAGACATCTTCATCCATGACCCCGAGAGAAAGCAGCTTCGACCAGCTCGTGGGAACAGGAACTCATGTCTTAGGTGCCTTGCCAAATGGAACCGTGCGCGAAGGAGTTCTTCTTTACCTCGGGGGCAAAACTCACGGCCGTAAAGCAAGGGTCTCGAACCGCCAGCGGAAACCGCCAGCACTGTGAATGATCACCAACAAGCCAGCACACCCCGCGAATTGGGTGGGCTCCTGGGAATGCCGGGGGGCGTGGTCCCAAATAGTGACATGAGGAGTATCTCGAGTTGACGAATTGTCTCTCACCTCACAGACACGGTAGCATTGTGACGGCGGGCGGCGAGCGGGCGGGCACTAATCATCGCTCGGACCAGATATATGGACCTCTTCAGATGAATGGAGAAGCAGGGACTACTATCAAGCAGTCTGCCGTGGCAAGTCCGTAACAATACGTATGCACAGTGCTGCAATGGGTTGGCTTTGCGATATGATGCTCCATCTCTTGGGCCAAGAGGCTGCTGTCCAACCCACCCCCGCGATATGGCTTCAGGCGCCTCAACTGAAAAGAATGGATCGACCATGCAGCAGTGAGATGAGGATGCTCGAGTAAACGCACCGCTGGAAATGATGAAGAATCAAGCACCCCGGTTAGGCTACCGAGAAAAAGTGGTACCAATCGCTCCATGTTTATGACACAAGCAGGATGGGCCAGGGAGGCACTTGGCCCAGCACACGGGGATGATCGATCTGTGACCTGACCGCACCGGAGGCACGCAGGCAGGCTGTCATGCTGACGTCAAGGTGCTCCCCCGGCCTTTGCAGGAGGGCTGCCGCCCATCCTGCCAGCACAGCCCTGCAATGCATGTGTTAGGGTGAAGGGAGACGGAGGATCAATTTCGATCACGACACTAATGCACTCCCCCCGGCCAGTGATCTGCATCTCCACCAGCATCCATCACAGGAGCGGCATGGACAAATGACAAATACCTCACTTGGCCAAGCTGCCTTCAGGACATGATTGAACGCATTGGCAACATACATGCCATGTCCGAGGGTCTTCGGATGCTATCTAGGCAGGATCTTGTTGGGTCAGCCAGGAAGGATCATCTGGTTTATGGATGGTAGTGGCAGTATCCAGTCCACGAAGCTCAATATCGTGCCTCGCGAAGCGTAGTGTGTCGAGGCACAGTTTAACTTCCTTCATGCACTCCAAATGCTGGTGATGCAGCGCTAGTTTCATACTGTCGTCGAAGTGTTGGAGAGAAGCAGCTGTCCCTTCGGCCGAGATCAGGCCCATGACCGACACTGGCGCCATCTTGTCTAATCCAAACAAGCTCTCAATAGGAGGGATAGCGCTGCTTCGGGTATCGGATGTGTAAGTTCCCATCCGATCTTCTTTAGGCATCGCACACCTTACTTCTTCCAAGTGACAGATGCAGAGCGAATCTGTCAATTGGCCGCGCTAAAAAGGTGTTGTTCGCTCCGATGGCAAAAGATTGAAAAGAAAGGTGCGACATGATGCATCGGAGTAGCTCCTGTTCTCTGCACGTCCCGCTGCGGTATTTTGTACGTACCATCGTGCTTGTGCAGTTCCAGCGGTGGTCCATCACCTTCACGGACCTTGGCTCTCTGTTCCACTGCGAATGCAGAGTGATGAAAAAGGGTGGGAGGGGTCTTGTCTGTCTATACTAGATACATTGGGAGAAAACTCTGCAGGCGGAACAATGGCTGGCTAAATGCACGCTCAGATGGTGGCTAACCGGCACATGCACTTCGAGCAGACAGGCCAAAGCTCTACAGCGGGAAACCAATACATACATCCGCATTTGGGCATATGAGATGCCAAGCTCCGTTGCTGGAACTTTTGACACAAGGCATAGTGATACAGTATGTGTTCTTACGCGAAGGAATCGCTATCGTGACGCCCCCTGTCGATGTCTGTTTTCGGTAGAAGGCAACATGTCCGGGTGGTTCAAGGAGCATCTTGGTGCTGTGGTCAGTTGAGGACACGTATGAGGAGCCTCGCTATGCCATTTGGTGGAAGGATTGATACAAGCAATACAAAAAAAACTTAAGATCGTGACCAAGACCGCGAGTCCAGGGGCCATCAGCATGCTCATGCTTTCGTGGGTATGTTCGCTGAAACGATGTGATGAGTCCGTCCTATTGTATGTATGTATGTTTTTTTTTTTCCGAAAGAAAACAAATAGATCCAAGGTTCAAGGTCTAGGTTAGCAATTGCCAGGCGGTGGACTCGGGCCCTTTCCTCCTTTCTTCGGTTTTCTCCAATGCATCTTGTATTTGCACTCGCCGGAGCCAGCAGGTTGATGAGGACCTTTTCATGCTAAGCTACGTGGAGTGACGATCCTGTCACGATAAGCGAGGCCGTGTTGTTTTGAATGACGAACGAAGTCGTTCACTTCGCCTCACGCTCTGTGGCAGCCTACTCAATACTACCGAGTCGGACCCAAGCAGATACAGCATGCAGCGATCTTTCGCCATCTCAATACACCTTTTTCTCAATCGCAGGTTGATGCATCTTCCGTGATGGGAATCGGAATACACAGGAATGAATGCCAGCCTATTGGTGCACCCTTGACAGCAACGTGAGCTGAACTCCCTCCTTCATCACTTCGGGATGTTTAGTAGCAGGCATGTCACAGCCCAGCAGGGATGTCAGGTTCAGGGATGCCGCAAGGCCATTACTGTATTAGGCCACTATCCTCGTCAATGGGAATGAAAATCCCCACATACAAGAGCCGCTGTTACTGGAAGCAGTGCTTGGGCGCTTTGTTAGCGCACAATAGCTGGACCAAAGTGGTGTCCTCTCGTCAAAGTGGGCAATGCTTTCCTATTCCGCACAGCCAGAAAGAGGCGGAGGCAACGGCAGTTGACAAAGTTGGCAACAGCCGACACTAGGGAAGTGATATTTTGCCTGAAGAGCAGCATGCATGTACATAACACCTGCATGCCTGACAGCTGTGATCAAGTCGGGCCAGGCGACGCTAGCTGCAATGGTGATCGCTCATTCGTTATTGCGTATAACAACAATAGGCTAGCGATGGCTATCCGTGCCGTTCCCGTAAGCGACAACTGATTGGGTTGTATGTTCTTCTGGACGTGCGAAGGTACTATGTCAAAAGGGGAGAGTTGGCCTGCGAGTGAACTTGCTTTTGTGACCTGTCATAATAACTGATTCCATCTGACAGCTCCTTTACAAAGATTGGGAAAGCGGGTTATTATAAGAACGATGAGGTCGCCGAGGGCGGAAATTTCGGGTGTTAACATGCAAGATTGCCTTTCCAATGGCAAGGGATTGAGAACTCCCGAGAGCAATCTAGTCGGCGACAGGCAATGAGGGGTGGACAGCTCTGATGTTTTCAAATTTTCCTTCAGAAGAGGCCAAAGCGCCACCGAAAGAGAGGAAATCGCGTCGTTGCTTGTAACGGTCAAAGCCACACCTATTCACTCTCGTTGATACTGCTGCCGGGGCTGTAAAAGTCGTGGGCAGCTGTCTGGTAGCTCAAGCGGTGCAGTTACAGTACGCGCCCCTCGACAGAGGCACTTGGAGCCGCAGCTATACCACACAAGCTGACAGCAGCGTGTAGCTCTTGTTACTGGCGGTGGCGCAAATGACGTCTTTGGCTCCAGTGGCTAATGCTATGTCAAAGTACTGTAGTGATTTCGCAGTTGCGATGGAAGTGAATGACATTTCACTTGCATGACCCAAGAGTACTGTCTGTCCACTGATCGCAATTCAGGGTATCAGATGCTTAGGGCAGCCTGGGCTATGATTGTACGTGTCCCAACAGAGCATGACTTGATATCGGAGGACCCTTGAAGGCTCGAATGGAGAGCACACTTCATCTCCCTTCAACTTGTGAACAAGGTCATTGCGCTCGGCTTCATACTGGTCCTCCACTGGATACGACCAAAGCACAGCCGCTTTGTTCGAGTACATTGAGCAGAAATATATGGCTCGACCGGGGATATTCCTCATCCTTTCTGATGTTGATTCGGTATCAATCCTTCAAGCGGTAGCGCCGGGGAGTAAGGATACATCGGACGTTGTCTGGACTGTATGTACCCATAATGTAGCGAGCTTGACATCGTCAAATAACGGAGCTTTCTTGCTTGAAACCACACTGGCTCCAGGTGAAAGATAACATATTTATTAGCAGATGATGATGAAGACTGACCGAAATCAACAGCTTCATTTGCACATATCGAATAACGTGGTCCTGGATCAGTGGTGGAACATGGCCATCATATGCGTGAGTCAGGTCTCGGGTCAGTTTACGGAACATCTGACACCACTTTTCTCCTGTGTCTGAGATCTTGGAAGTGTCACCACGTACTGAGTATGATCCATATTTGAGATCATATTATAAAATGTCTGAAGTCGGAATCGAAGTAACTTCGGTCGAACAGCCCTGAGTCTACCATAATTTTCTATTGTTGCGAGACTGTCAAAGCGGAGCAAATCACTCTCCTGTACGGTACAATATACAACTTGTCAGCTTCTGACCACGGTTCAATTTCACGTCACGACGTGCAAAGTGCCACGCCTGTAGTTTCAATAAAAACTTGCATTTGTAGAAATTCTGCGCCTCTAACTAAGATGTTCTGCGGTCACGTATCGCGCTTCACGAATTGGAACATCACTTTCTGCATGAATGAGTCAATTGGGCTATTTCGCCAGTGTATCCATGGCAAGATAAGGGCAGGCGAGTCTCATAGCGGCAGTGATGTATCTGAGGAGGCTTGTAACTTTCTTTAGTCTCTAAGGCAGCTTGTTGGGGGCTCGGGTGGCTACTTGGCCAACACAAGAAACGGCTGATTAAACAATGTTTTGGTGTATATGAGTTGAGAAGGAATGGCATGCTAACCAGCGTCAAAAAGCATGCTTCATGGATGCAACACCGACAGGCACTATCTGGGAAAGATCTCGTCAGGTAGATCCCAAGCTTCCAGAGAGTCGCCCCTCGAAAAGGGCGACACTATTTTGACACATCCTGGGGAGTACTCATTCGCAATCATCGTTTTCATCACTACGTGACCCGAAGTCAAGACAAGCAGCTACCCTGTTCTAGCGTGAGTCGATGACACTCATGTGTAAGTTAGCCTACCCACTGTGCTGGGTCTGTTGATGTTGTGACTCCACATTGTGGCTTGACCCAGCCTGGTGGGTCAGCCAACAGGGATTGATGACATTGTGATGGTGAACAGGGGAGTTTGTGCTAGTCGTCATGCTGTAAGAGCTCGGATAGGGACATGATTGGTAACCACTTGCGTGTGTCCCAAGATCCTGATTGTACGACAAGCGAATGAAGGCGAAGCGCGTATTCAACACTGACGGTCGCCTTGTAACGAGGAATGGTCTGGGACGTCGAAGACTCGCTAAAGCCATGCCGAGGGAAAGGGAACAGACCACATCAACCTACTTGCTCTGATGCACATTAGGGGCGTAGGAGCTCCGAATATTAAGCACATTTTCTGCTCGGAACCGTGCTTGATAGTAATATCATGTGGCGTAAAGGCAGTGATTGGTATGATGGCACCATCTCCATTCTTGTCGACTAAGGACAAGAACTCATGTTTCCCTACAACGCAATGTCTTCAACAAAGGAAATCCATCCCAGCACGAGCGCGCGACTGAAGCAGCGTCGAAAACATGAGCTGCCGAGGTGAGGCATAGTGCTGTCAACGAACCGAGTCGAGTGGGGATTCTGCGACATGGCTGGTGGACCACGAAAATGAAGCTCGGATTTCTAGCAGTCGATGGAAGATAATTAACTACTCTGCCTAGGACGTGGCGATGGTAATCTCGGCGAAATGTTACGACTTCCAAGTCGATGGCAAAGCTGCATACGCTTGCCGTTAAGTAATATTAACAATCTTGCCTGCCCTTCTGGTGTGGCTGCCAGCTCCCTTGCCTTAACTGCGGCGCCCGGGTCCTGGCGTGGCGGTGGGCACATGAGATTCTGTACCTTGCATAAGACCAGTTGAAGAGGTCCGTTCGCGACCATGATTTCTCAAGTTGCGTCTTGTGGCAGAAGACAGTTGATCAAAAGTGGGAGTCTAGAGGAAAATTAGGACGTTAGCTTAACAGGATTTTGAAGCGGATTTTGACGGAATGATTGAAGTAATAAGATCGACACGGCAACCCAGATATTGACGATGGCGTGCACTCAAATTCGATGGTTCGGAGGCGCGGGACAGCTTAGACCTCTGGGGCCACTCTCAGCCCGTCCTATGCGCGTGTTCGCTCAGTACTGTATAGGCCAAGTGTTTTCTTTGACGGTCACATGGCGTTGGGCCTGACGTCCAGCGAGGGTTTGCCTTGGCAAGGCTTCCTTCGGCGGATTTCGCAGCGGTAAACGAGGTTCCCACTCCCGTCTTCTTCCCCTGAGAGGGCGCGACAAGCCGGGTTATGACCGGGTGGGGTGCTAGTGGTTTTCAGAGTGTCAGCTGGCCAGTTTTCATGTCATTACCTTGGAGGTAGTTTTACTGGAAACCTACTCTTTGGTATTGAGTCTGACGGACTGATGAAGGGACTCACTGCGGGGGAACGAGTCAAGCACGGACAGAACGACGAGCCACTAGACTCCATTGACTCAAGCAAGGACAGCTGGCACTGGCCGTCTGTCGGCCTCGCCAGTGGTTGATCAGCAAGGCACCATCTCAATCTATAAACGACAGCTTTTGTGGTTCGTGACGGCGGACCACACCAGCTTTCTCGGCCGAAATGTTTGGTTCAGGGCATTGCATTGTGGTCTAATGTTGCAGCAGAGTCGCAGCTTGCGTCTGTTTCCAGAGGATATGGGGAGGAAAGTTGATGAGGTGGACCAGGTTGCCAGAGAGGGGTCACGAGATCTAGAAATGCATTGCACTTGACGATTCCTTGATCTAACCCGACATTCGAGGAACTGCCTTTCCCATCGTCACTTGCCCACAGCTGGACATTCAGGCACATCACGCCCCCATGTGTGTCGATGCTCTACCAACTGTCAAGGTGTCGACTAATTCATGACATGGTAGGCTAGCAAATCAGCCCCCCCCCGTTCTTGTCCAACGAGTCTCCTTTTCATCAACCTCAGCTGCAAATCGGGTTCTGCACGCCGGAATGGTGCAACGACCAAGCCTGTCTTCAGTCGCTGATCCCAAACCTCGGGTTTCCTGGCAAGCGAGTGCTTGCAATGCGTTCGTACGTTCGGCTAGTTCTCCAATCCATTGTGCCAATGCTCGGCAACGCATGACTATTGTTCACACTCGCGACACAGAATTCCTTGCGTAGGCGACTTTGGCAACAACCTCCCGCCTATTCGCTGGCGGTGCAAATTGTTTTGCATATTTAAAACGAGCATCCCATCTCGTGTTATTTGACACCACAACGACTTATCGTGCGCTAGACACTCGGATTCCAGCTGCCTATTGGAAGGTAAGTCGGTTTTCAATTATTTCCAGAACTCTGCATCAAAGACGTAGGTTTCTGCGAGCGAGGAGCGGCATTCGAGGGAGTCTAGCTACCCTCCATAGAGCCGACTCTGTACATTTCCCCCATGCAACTGAATTCGAACCCGGGATGGCATGACTCTCCTGACTCGGATAGCCAAATTAACGCGATGTCTCTGCAGCTGATACATACTCCAATTGGCTGATCGCAAAAGAAAGCAAGAAGGGAGAAGTACAAAAAAGAAAAACCACAATAAGGTGAGACACGGCCATGTGTGGCTGGGCCTACCGCTCAACCCTCTCCCCAACTGACACGCTTACTTGAACCTTACTGACAGAGAGATGGGATGAACTGTCTTCAATACTTCTGCAAACAAAAGACATGTAGTATAATTGGTACGTCTGCCTATATTCTTCGTCTTTCAGTTGATGTCTGCTCAAACTGTAATGTACTTATTCTTTTCTGCAACGAAACAAATCCTTTGTCACGATTATGCAACCAGATGTTGAGCAATTTCGAGAGTGCCAACGGCATACTGCCAGCTGAAGGCACCCATCTCGAAGGGAAAAAAAAAACGAGTCGCAGGCAATGTGCCAAAAGATTGGAGAACAATGGCATGACGAGTCGGAATTATTTCCGCCTGTCAGCAACTTGCTGTGCATACTTGCGAGCCGTTGACCAGGGTCTCACTTCCAGGATAAGCTTGACAGCCAAATCCGCAAAACAAGCCTTAACGGAATGAAGCACCATGATGAACCTCGAACGCCACCGAAGAATTGAAGGTGCCGTAGCGACAGCTCGATGGTTAATATGGGTGGCCAACTATCTTCCACGTTTTCTTCTAGGATTGACGTGACACTGCACCGGCCCATCTACTTCGCACGACTGTGTGCCTTCCAACACAACCTACATGGTGCCTTCCCTGATGTGGGGTTTGAGACACTAACATTACTGTTCGTGGTCTATGGCCAACATTCAGGCATGCTTGAACCTGCGCCTCGACACATAGGTGTCATTGAGCATTAAACCTAGTCCATCTGTGCAATCTTTTTATACATCGACCATGTTCAAGGACGCGGCTTGTCGGGAGGCTCCAAAATTACTTTGCTGACGCAAAAGTGTGGTCCCCGCAGTGCTTGCAATACTCCATGAAAGTCCATGCACTATCTTCCAGGCGGCGTTCTGTGTGTCATACATAGGAAGAACCGCACTTACACCACCCGGTTGGGGCGGTGAGTGGAAGGGGAAAAAAGAGAAAAAAAAAAACCGATAAGAAAAGGCTGATCCAAGAGAAACGACTATCCATATCTCTCACGATAGTACGAGCACATCATCCCAGGCTGATCTTGGTCAACGACATCAGGAAAAGCGTGGAGTAGACCAACCCAATTCTGGATAGTCAAGTACCGGCTCCGATCTGGGACATAATAACTCACTTGTCGCCCTAGGGTGGTAACACGGGCCGCTTAGTTGGACGTAATTTCAATCTTCTCCGGCAGCATCCGGCACCTGATTGATGGACAAGGCAGCGCGAGATGTTCACATGCAGGCAGACGCCCGACCCAGGAGCTCATCTACTAGCCTTAACTTTCACCATAACGCCACCAATCTGAGAGACCATTGCACATGCCGCATTGTTGTTATGGCCACCCGTACTGCGCACCAACTGGTTCCCACTTCAGAAAAAAAAAGTTTGGGACGAAGCTTAGTGCTGAACCCCCACAAATCTTTGTTCTTGGTTTACGGTATATAGCCTTTCAAAAAGCGGCCCGGGACGGACAGCGCAACCGAGCGGCTTGTAAAAAGCTTCTTGTGAGCTTAAGGTACTGGCTGAAGACGATAGTGGACCCATAGGTACTGACTTGTTCCGCCAACTACTGCATACGTATGCTGCAAGTCGAGTATCAACAACAATATCATCGCTTCTTGGATGAGGAATGCGTCAGGGCTGCTTCAGGAATTTCATCCCTTTCTCCGTTCTTGTGAGGAGAAGTGACTGTTGCACAGACCGCGGCGAAGATGGGCAGCGGGCCATGAGGCGCAGACTAAAACCCTTGCAACCAATAGACGCGGCGCCGATCATGACGGACGAGATGGCTAAACTGACAGGACGGCGAAGGACTAATCTCTAGTCAACCGGCATGGTCGAGGGAAAGAAGCACAAAAGCGATTCGACAATACGTCTCTGTCTTGACCAGATAGGAGCGTTTACCTCAAAGAGCAAGGAAGTCTAAACAATCCTTCAATACCGATATATCTGCGCCGAGCACGATGGATGATCCAGGCGGTGGTCGATCATGGCTACATGAAAGGCTTACGGGGAAATTCTTGGCAACTGCGATTCAGCACCAAGGGTGCGTTTGTTCCGTTAGATGCCTACTGTTGGCGTGGGATCTGATATTGCCGGAGGCTCCGCCAACAGTTAACACGCTGGGACGTGTTTGCAGTCACTGTGGCGCCCCTTGACGCGAAATGTTATCACTGCGGCATGACGCCAATCCACAGAGCGGGACAGAAGCTGGGGGTAGATGAGTTGCAATACAAAAGCCCACATATCGACAAGGACTGCGGACGGAGCTTCGGACGCGGGCAGCAGAGTGATCATAATACGGAGCAGATGGATAGTCCCCAAAAACTGGGCTGGGAGATTGGGATGCATGCTGTCTCCCAAAGATGGCCGAGGAGCACCACAAGAATCTCATTCATCCCCGCTCCTGTTCCTTTTGGGCATCGACCTGCCATCGCCATCTCCTGGTCATGCTGCCTTTTGCCGCCAGCGCGGCAAGCCACAGCTTCCCGGGTATCCAACAGCCCGCAGGCGCTAACAAGTTAGCATTGCGCACCCACCTCAGTCCTCCTTGAGCAGCTCCAAGGCGCATTGCCGGACCTCTGTGTCCATTTCTGGCTCTGCGTGGCCATACCAGGTGAACGGCTCGTTCATGCTTGTCCCAGCTCTCACCCCCACGACGGCTGACCCTCCGTCCGGTGCTTGGGCTGATCCACCCTTGCCTACCAATTTTCGGTCTGGTCTGGTACGGCAGTCATCTCCAGTGTCATCTCCAGTTGATCGAACAAGTTGTAGGGACGTTGCGAGCTCATCGCCCGCCGCCCATCCTTAGGCACAGCCGGACTAGGGTCAACCTGTGGGGACCGTACCCAGGTAGGTATGGAGTGCTACAGGTGCATGATTGGGATTGGGAGATTCTCTTTTTATCCAGACCTCTCATGAGAAGCAAGGTACAGCAAGATTCCTCCATCTGCCGTGGTGCAACAACATTGCCCTGTCAGTAGCGTCTTCCCAAGCACGACGCTCCGAGCTTGCTGAACTTGATCATCCGTTGACTATGTACGAAGTAGGGCTCACAAGCTGTCGTCTACTCCGTCTTCTCAGCCTGCTTTCGTCATTGTCTAGTATATTCGCTCCTTGCCCGAGCTCCACCGGGACAAAGGCTGAGAGACCAGCTATGCAGAAGCGCTGGCCATGACGTGGTAGCCATAATCGATCTATGTCCTCATGAATTCGTCGTGTTTTCTTATGACATAAGCGTCCTTTCTCCTGGCACGCGGCTGCTTCTGAGGTCCGACGAAATATTGCCAGGGCTGGCAGAGGCGATCTGGCATCGCATTTTGCGGTCGATCCCATTTGTTCACCTAGATTTCTAGTGGTGAAGTGTTTGTACCTATCACCGTTCCTCAGTACACACCCTAGGTCGGTACTGTAGGTCTGAGCCCAGAGAGGACTCTCCATCCCTGCAATGACGAGCACTCCTGAACGCACACACACAAGCACATCCTCAACCGGTCTTTGCCTGTCATCATCCACCCTTGCGACGCTGTTCAGGACTTCGGGGATCTCAACGGCCCTGGAACGATGATGCTCAGGACAACTACCCCGGCTGCTGGTCCGCATCCTGGACCCCAGCACATTGGCAACATACCCGTTCTACGGCCAGTTGTGTTTGGTCGCTTTGTTCGCCGTCAACTTTACTAGCTTGTTGGGTTTATGTTTCTTAGTTCATCTGACAATTTGCCGCTCCCTTGGCTTCCCTGTGGCGATGAGGAGCTGTCAAGGTTACTAATTCGCGGCATCTGCCGGTTCTCGCTCTGACGCCATCTTATGGCCATCCCGGTAGATGGAGGTGGTGCTCTTTGCTTCCCACAGCCAAAATTACAAATTACCATTGTTCAACTAGGATCACGAGGCAGCTTTTATTCTGTGCCAAAATCGTCCCCCCTTTTTATAGTGGCACGTAGGGACGATTTAGCTGGTGACGCTCAGCGTGGGAAGGCTGGTCGTTCGCCGTTCTCTGAGTTTGACGTCCCCAAACGGGTGCCGTGCCCTTGGCTCTTCTTTTTTTTTTCTTGCTTGGACTCCCTACACCCCCCTTTTGCTTTTGTGGTGGCGGCTTTGCCGTTATACATACCCGTTTACCACTACTTCTAATAATGTACTAGTAAGCCTCTCACTCATCAGTACCTGGCAAACCCATTCCACCACCACCCTGGCCCGGTCTGTCGACCATCACCAGGCTCGACGCAGGGCATACATAGTATTGTCCTGCATAAGACATCCCAGTCCTCAAAAGAAATGTTTGCACCAAATTCTCGCATCTATCTTTTCCATCACTGGCACACACCCATAGCAAACCGAGACCTTGCCATCTCCTAAATCTTACTTGCATCAGACATTCCGCCCTTCCTACTTAACGTCCTGGATACATCTCCGCATCCTCCCGCTTGGGTTATGCTTTATACCGACAGACTTGATCCGTCTAACCAAACTGGTGGATCCTGTACCGTCGTTTCTCTCCTTGCCGCCTATTCTAGCCGCTCAACCTCGTTCGCGCAGAGCTTCATTTCCCTCCCTGCGAATGATCTGGAGTACCTGCAGAGACAGCAGGGCCTGACAAGTTCATTACTCGCTCGTTACAGATTAGCATCGACTACTCAACGTTTGATCGCAGCAAGGGGAGAATACTTGGACGTGTAAGTCTCACCTCCCGACGTTTTCCCAACATGAAGCTCGGCCATGCCAACGCCAAGTGACGGAGCCTGGTATATGCAAGCTACCTGCCCGCCACTTGCCTATGGCGTATGAATATACTTGCTTACCAGCCATGATCGCGACAGACCCGACTTCTAGGTATGCAACAGGGCCATCTTGGTTGTATAGCAAATCTAAGTTGGAAAAGGGCAAAGCGTCTCCAGGCGACTTCAGTGTGACGGTGGCAAGAGAGACACTATTACAGACGGCCTTCTGTAGCACTCACATACGAGACAGCTCCACGTTCCTCCCTTGTACTCAGATTCCCGAAACCTGACTTTCCTTGGAATTTTCTCACTCACTTTCCGCCTCTCCTCCAATGGGACCAGTTTTCAATCAGACATCCTAACTGATTACTGTGTCCCACAGCTACACGCTTCGCCAATTTGAGCAGTCCCAGCCTAGAAAGGGCAAGACAGTCCACTCTGGGCCGCAAGAGCGATCTTCTCATCTTGGAATGCGAGTATCTCTGGTGAGGATCGGGACTGTTCTGAGCCACTGCCAGGATCTCATCGTGGTGCCAGTAAGATAACCCCAGTCCGTCTGTTGTCTCACTCAAGCCCCCCCTTCTGGGGAGGGGAAAGAAGCAACCCCCCATGGCTCTTAACTGACAGGTCTCCGCAACACAGCAAAAGCATACACATTCACATTAGTCTGCGCCTGTACCGTTATCAAATCTCCGAAAGAGACCAAGCGCTTTCCCAAAGCCAAGGGAAGCCCCTCCTAATTCACTGATTCTCGTTGGATAAGACCTCGACGAGACCTGGTTTTAACAGACCTCACAACCACCTTTTTTTACCCAAGACAGTGGTCGGAATTCTTCATCTGTTTGCTTCTCTCCTGCATCTTGGTTTATTCCAAGACTGTTTAGAGACCACCCTTTGCTGGCAGCTTCATGTGTGCTGTCAAGTTCCAGTTCCCATCGTACAAGCTTTTCGATGTGAGTCGAACCCTTAGACCTTGTTCCAACATCGTCGTGTCCCTTCGAGTGAAGATAGACGAGCTCTTTCCTTACTCAAACTCTTCCGTCACGGGTACCTTTGACCTCTTCCTTCACTGTCTTTGCTGTCCCAAGACTGTGGGTGGACATTGCAAATACGGCTCTCGATTTCATCCCTTCCGATGAATGGCAGTTCTCGAAGCGGTTCCTATCAACACTTCTCAACAAGCCTCGAGAGCAGTTCCGGGTCGAGTGCTAATAGTATTGCAATCTAGTTGAGTGTCGATACTGGCAAAACAATAATACTTGACCAGGACGACGACCTCGAGTCTCCTAATACTCTCACTCTCAAGTACGAAGAAGCTGCACGGGCAGCTAGTGGAGGTTGTTCACGGAGAGACTCATCTAGTTTCTTGAACATGACGACCTACGGCAAAGCACAATTGCCATCAGTGCCGGGTGAGTCTTCTTGTTTTCTTGGCGATGCTTTGTGCGCGTTTCGTGTTCCAAAGCATCTTCGTATCAAGGCTGGCATCAGTTGAGATGCTAGTCATTCGTGAGCACGTCCTGGTCGATCGATGAGTCGCCTGGAATGATAGAGGGCCGGCTGCAAAGATGGCTCAGTCACACAACATCGGATCCACGAGTCGCCCTCACCTTTCGTCAAGAATGGCTGTTCTGACCGCTTTGCGCTACCAGGGTATGATGCGGCACGATACCAAGATGCAACTTACGACCAATATCCGGCATCCAGCTTTACAGCCCAGCAGACGGAGAAGTTCGCCCAGCTCAACCAGCAGTCATTCGCCTCGAACAATGCTGTGGCCCAGTATATTCCCACGGGCCCGACAGTGCTGTCGTGTCAACCAATGTCGGGCATTTTCGGAACCAAGATCTTTCTGAAAGTGTCTTCGCAATACGACTTGTTCGCCATGTCGTCGGCTATGCCCTACTTTACCATGTACTTTGGGTCTGAAAAGGTCCCGATCCAGGACATGGCTAGAGATGCTCAGGATACGACTGGATTCGTTTATTCGTGCAGTGTTGATGCTCCGCAGTTGATGGTCACGGGCTGCAGTGGGAACAACGTGCCTTTATCATTAGTTGTTGAAGGACCATCTGGAGAGGAGATCTCGCGGACGGGCGCAGGGTCTTTTCAGTATCTCGACGGGTCTGGGGATGACATCACGAGGACAACCAAGCTTTCCAAGCATGACACCACGGCAGCTGGACCACAGATTGATCAGGCGAGTGCTTCGCCAAAAACAGTCGATAATCATTTGCAGCCAGATGCGGCTACAAATAGTTACGATTATCCGTCGCAGCAAGGGCAGTATGCAAATGCATTCCCTCAGGGCAACGGCGACATGATTACAACCTACAGAAGCAGCAGTTTTGCGGAGCCCCATTACCGGCGGCCCGCTCCATCGTGGAGCGGGTTCGGTGGGCCACTGGGAAGCACAAGGAGTTCTTTGGATCATTCGGCAATGAGCAGCGGACGACCGAGTTTGACGCCACTGCCGATGCCCTCGTCGGGAAGCAATGGTACTCCACAACTCATTCGAACCAGTACGATCGCCAATGGCGCGGGGAGTAATGGGTCATACCATCCCATCTCCCTGTACTCGAGCAAGGCCATCTTGAAAATCAACGGGAAACTGGATACTATGGCCGAGAACTGGACACAGGAAGAATGGGACAATCGCCGGCGCATCGTCATGTTCCGAAAATCGCAGACTGGCTCCACCCTAACAGCGAACTTCAGGGCCGTGCCCGTGAACGAACGTCCACCAAACAGCATTTGCATATCATGTATCTGGTGGGCGGGGAAGGGCGAGTGTTATGTCACCTCTGTCGATACTATCAGCCTGCTTGAGCAACTCGTCGCGGCGCCGAACCGTTTCAGCGTTGAAGAGAAGAACCGAATTCGACGTAACTTGGAAGGATTCCACCCACTTACGGTGTCGAAAGCCAAGGCAGACAGCGAGGAGTTTTTCAAGATTATCATGGGCTTCCCGAATCCCAAACCTCGCAACATCGAGAAGGATGTCAAGGTGTTTCCATGGAAGATTCTCGAGCCAGCGCTGAAGAAGATCATTGGCAAGTACAGCGCCAGCCCAAGCAGCACACTCCCACCGAGCAACCTGATGAACCCATCCAGCGTTGCGCCATACGCTCCGCTGCCAACACCTCCTGGCCACGGCATGGCATCGCAACAAAGCCTGCCGTCTCAGCATGGAGACCCTCACAACCAGTACTCGGTACACTCGAACCACCATGACCCTATCCCATCACCTCGGTCGCTGTCAGGCTCTCAGCCCACGTGGACTCCGTATACCACGGCTCCGGCAGCATATGGATCATCAACTCGCACTCTCAGCCCTACAGGCCACCACCCCAGTCCGCACCAGACTCAGCACGCACCGCCCATGCGTATCAATACAAACCCGCTTCCTGCTGTGACGACTTACGACACGCGCACCGTGTCTACTGCCGGATATAGCTCAAGTGGCTTGCGTACTCCCATCAGTCAACATCCGTCATCTACAGCGACGCCGCCACGATGGGACAATCCATCTGGCAGCTACTCCGACAGCTATTCGAACCTTGCCTCCCATCATCCATCCGGACCATCAGTCTACAGCGCAGGTGGTTATGGCGACGGCGCTCCTCGTGCCTAGAACTTTTTTTGTTCCGCAGCCCGCCACCCTTCAACGGGACCTCTCTTTTGACAAAAGAGAGCTTACCAGACACATACGGACCATCCTCGTGAACATGAGTCGCGGGGGTCGGACGGATGTGTCATGTGGTGGTGCATCGTGGATGTGGTCTGCGAGTGCCGTGTGGCAGGCCAATCAAGTCATGAGCCGACACACCACCTCCCAGAGCATGTCTGGGCAAGCAACTAAAACCCGTCCGGATGTTGCAGCTGCATACCTTCCGCCCGCCTCCTATTAGCTGGCGGACCTGTTTGGCCGATGGCAATTCCCAAATGGTCCATCGTGGTGCGGTGGAGCGTGCTGCACCTGGCGCAGGCATCGCTCATTCGGGCACCGCGCAAGCTGTCTCGAATTACATCCATACCTTACCCTCGAGACCGAATATCCTTATGATCTGTTTGAGTTTTGCAGACTGCACGGAGTCTCTCCGCGACTTCGCCTTTTCAAGAACATAGCTTACATGCCTTATCTTTATTGCATAAGCGTGCTTGCCGTGCTTTTGAAGTGTTCGTCATTCTTGTGGTATCATTCTTCATTTGGTGCTTGATCTCGATGAGCAGATCGTCTTCCTGTTTTGCGATCCCTGTCTCTTTGACTCGGCCACAGCGAGCCGTATACTTTGGCCTGGTGGCAACCAAACTGCTTTTGTCCCGTTCGTTGGTTGAGATGGGCTGTTTTGTTTCACAACAGGCATATATATATACCCCTTGGTGCGCATTGGAATGTTTCGTTTTTCGCTTTCATCTCCGATTCCAGGTTTTTGTTAACCTCTCCGTATTTGTGGATGTTACGCAGTTTGATTTTTGGGCTCTGCTTTTTGCTTTCCCTCTGGCTTTTTTTTTCATATTGCCTTATGTCTCTCATATCTACATCTCCTAGTTATGTGCATCAGAAAGATGCGACCATGATATCGTTATTGAAAGAGAAGGGCACAGAAGCAAGGTGTTGAGGAATATCATTTACGAGTGGGAGCACGCGATGCCAAGTCGCCGGATTCGGAACGGGAGGGGCGCTGTCAGCCAACTGGTTGAACTGAGTATATGGATAATGATCATATTAGCTGTTAATAGTAATTCTACCTCCCTCTACTTAGCGTTCTTTACCGATGCTCACAGTGTTGCAATCTTACGTTCTGTGACTTACGTATAGCATAGGATACCCTTCTGCACGACTATTCAGTATTCGACCTAGGGCTCATTCTTACTTGCTTCTGAGTTCTGGTATGTATTTGCAGTATGCCAGAACTCCCAACTCCAAGCCCAATTGGAAAAGCCAGAGACAGCGGAGGACTTCCAACATATCAGTTGCTCGTTGTCAATTTACATTACATCCTACAACTATATACGTTTCATTCTCCAGCAATTTCTGTAATATCAAAGAAAATTACCGCAAACCAGTTCAGCAACCTGCAAAAGCAAGCCTGTCCTGTTTTGGGCTCGACCCCGCGCATTCTCAATTTCTACAACGTGTTGGCCAGCAAAAACCCAGTGAAGGAAAAAAAAAATAAGACGTTGCAATCCAATCCGTTACTGCACGCGAATGCTCTGCCAACTGCCCGATTTGTCTCCATAGACGTACTGCTTAGCATCTCTGCCTGGACCATCGCCACCGGCGTGATCAGTGATGGTGATGCTCTTGTAGTACGCAACGAAGGGAGCCTTGGACCAGTCCGCCATTCCACCGGCCCATTGGACGGTTCCTGGAGCAGCACCCTGTCGGCCGGCGACCCAGGTTCCGAGCTTGACCTGCATTGGCGTCTGGGGGAAGGCTGAGCCGCCCTTGGCGTCCTTTGCCAGGAGGGTGCGGACTTCCCGGCCGTCGATGGACCACACGATTTTGGTCTTGGTCCACTCGACTGTGTATGTGTGCGACGAGGTGATGGGGTTGCTGACGGGGTGAAATTTGCCGCGATCATAGGTCGTCGTGTCGCCTTTGCTGAAGTAGTTGGTTTGGACTTGGGTGTTGTCGCTTCCGATCCATTCCCAGTCGATCTGTGACAAAAGTTACACATAGTGAGTAACGGGCGTTCCTTTTCGAGGATGTGCCTGATTGATGGAGTTTATGAGCAGAACGGAGCAACTTACCTCGTCGAGGTTATCAGATTGGAGAACTGCGCTCGTCACGATACCCCTTCCGGGTGCGGCTTGGACAACTACATCGACTCTTCCAAAGAAGATGTACTTGCCGGTCTGGACAGTAGGGGCATTCGATTCCCGCTCAATCGTGAAGACAGCTCCGTTGTTGCCGTATGAGATGACTGTGTCCTCGTTGGGGGTGAAGATGCCGTAGGCATCGCGGGAGAATGAACAAGATGCCTTTTGGTTGCCAAAGGCTGGATCAGCAGGACAGCCTGTTGAGGTATGAGCGTCAGCTTTCTCGTATCTCCGAAAGGCTCATTACTATGATCCCCATTGTCCAATGCATTCATGGGAGTCATACCATCTCGTTTCGTAGGATCGCATTTGCTTTACATTTGGCCAGTGACGGCGGTCGCGGCCGCCAGTGCCACAAGGGCAGCAGACAAGTTCGGCAACATTCTTTTCGTCCGTGTTCACGATAGTCAAAGTTCTTGCAAGCTGATACAGAGTTTCAGGAAATAAAATGAGTTCAATTGGTGTAAACGAATAATCTATAATGAAGAAAGAACAAGTTTTGCTCAACGAGAAGAGAAGAACGGAAACTCCCTTCAGAAAAGCAAAAAAAGCACGCTGTGTCCTTGGGATCAAATAAATTGCGACATACGACACGTCAAAACAACACAATGCCGCCTTTTAAAAAAGAAAAAGACACGAATAACAAGTGCGACCTCACCCGCTGTTCTGGATCATCCCTGTGTTACGCAGGAAGAGACAGAAAAACCTGCCGGGACATTATGATCTGCCTGGATCCCTATTACAGGGATCCGGTGCTAAGTCAATGCTTGGTCTTGTCTTAGCGGTGGGTTTCAAGAAAGGGGACCAGTGGGTGGTCCTGTTCAGGTACCGGAACACGATGATTTCCGAAAAGGGATCCTCTGAATGACGACAATAAACAGTTGTCTCTGCGGCCGCCGGCGTGGCGGCACAGCCTACTCGGTAGCCTTGTCTGAGATTGCATGTCTTTGGCTCCCTGCTTTTGGCGAGATGAGGGGGCGTTACCTTTTTTTTTGTGGGGGATGCAAACACGGCATTTGGGGTGAGCACGAACATGGGCGTGTACGCCCCGAGTTGCATATGAATGCATTTGTTCACGAATACGATTACATGTGTGTAAGACTTTGAGGTGGGAAAAGTGAAGGTGCATTGGGGTTGATGTTGAAACAGAGTGGGAGAAAAACAATGTGGAGATGTTGAGCACATCTTGAAAGTGAAACGGTGCTTACAATTGACGGCTCTCCAGCATGGAGGTTTTGCGCAAATTGTGTTTCTTGAAAATTCTGGCAATGTGTTTTCTGCTTTTACATCTTGCGCTATCGCAATCTGATACGGATACAGGACAAGAGACTTATCATATTCCGTGGTTGAGTGGTTGTGCACAGGCGGATAGTGACATTATACTTTCATCTTCGATTGAGTACTAAAATTCCTAAACGTCATGTCCAAGCCTCCTCAAACGTGAAAACCCCAGACAAAACCTTGACGACCTTTTTACTCTTCGGCAGGGTTACTTCCGCCTTTGAGTTGGGCGGCACTGATATCGTCAGCTTGAATTTACCGCCAGAGATGGTCCATTCTGACTTGACCGGGCCATATGGACCCAAGAATGATGCTTTGGCGTGATATACCTGCCCCAGGGATAGGCTCTACCTTGACTGCTTTCCACCCAGGCTCGAAGGGGCTGTAGACCACCTATCGTTTTGTGCATCCAGTTGGCGACGGCGCCAAACGCGTAGTGGTTGAAGCTGGTCATTTCTCCGGGGTTCACATGCCCATGTGATAGCAGACTGTCCCAGCGCTCCCATGTCGTAGTACCGTTCATGACAACTTGGTAGAGCCATGACGGTACCTTGGTTTGTAGAAGCATCTTGTAGAAGTCGTCCACTGCGCCGATTGACTGGAGAGTTGGAGCTAGCGCGGGTGTGCCAGCGAATCCTGTTCCTACAAGATGGTCATTCTTGATGACAAGATCACGGAGCGTTTCGGCCGCTGCAGCCTTCTGTTTGTCATCTGTATACAGGCCGAAATCCAACGCAAGAGCATATGCTATCTGCGTTCGGTTGGCCATTTGTCCATCCGTGATCCATGCCTTCTGGAAATTGCTTCTCAACTCAGCATGCTGCTTCTGGTACTCTTCGGCTTGTGCTTTCTTGCCCAACGAAGCAGAGATATTGGCGAGCACTTCTGTCATGCGCACGAGATAGGCATCTGCAACGAGATATTTGTGCGTCGTGGCAGCCCCGGCATCATCTGGAGGCGCCTTCGGGTCGAGCCAGTCTCTGAATTGAGGTCCACTGCGATCCCAGAGTTTGTCCGCTTTGCGTGGAATACCCTTGTCAATCCATGCTTGTGACGCAGGATACTGTTCGGCGAGCATTCCCTTGTCTCTGAAGAACCGAAATAGATCCCAGGGTCCTGCCACGGCAACATCTCCCCAAAACGCCGCGGGATCGTTGATTGTGTCTGGAGGAATGGTCGGAACAAAGTACGGCACTCTCATGGAGCCCTTTCGTTGCATTTCGGACCAAATATCCTTGTGCCAGCCTCGCCAAAAGCCAGCCGTGTTGTACAAAAAGTTCGCGGTCGGCCCAAAAGCGTGCGCATCTCCTGTCCAGCCCAACCGCTCGTCTCGCTGAGGGCAGTCTGTCGAAATGCTGAGGAAGTTGCCCTTCATCGACCACCTGACGTTGTCGTGGAACTTGTTCAAGAGGGCATTGGAGCATTCAAACGAGCCTGTCTCTTCAAGATCACTGTGGACCACAACTCCTGTAATGGATTTCGTGGTGAGCTCCGTCTCCTTCGGCCACCCGTCCACTTGAACGTAGCGGAATCCGTGAAAGGTAAACGTCGGTTCCCATGTCTGTTTACCATCACCATTGAGAATGAAAGAGTTAGCTGCTTTAGCCGTCCGGAGCGGTCGAAGAGCAAGTTCACCGTTGTCCATGACTTCTGCATGATGAAGAGTGATGTTTGTGCCGCTCGGTCCTTGAACGTTGTTAATTCGCAGCCATCCAACCATGTTTTGACCCATATCCAGAACAGTCTTTCCAGAGGCAGACTTGAAGATGCGCAACGGTGTCATCTCTTCAATCTTGCGAACGGGTGGTGCATCTGGCGGCACCAACTCCCCCTTAATGGCGGGCAGCTGCTTGACGCCCAGCCATTTAGAGTCGTCGAATCCTGCCCTCGACCAGCCTTTGATAGTATTTTCCAGTCTCGAATCGTACGTTACGCCGTCGTATATCTCAGTCGATACCAACGGCCCTGTATTTGCCTTCCAAGATTTGTCCGACGGAAGGTTCACGACGGTGCCATTCTTGAGTGTGATTCGTAGGAGAGACTGCAGGCCAATCGTATCGCCCCAGATATTGCGGCTGTTGCTGAATCCATAAAGACCTGCGTACCAGCCTTCCCCAACGAGGACGGCAATGGCATTCTCTCCCTTCCGCACGAACTTCGTCACGTCGTATGTATCATAGGCGTGGCGGAAGTTGTACGATTGCCAACCTGGTGTCATGACGGCATCTTCAACGCGCTATCCATTGATCTCTGCCTCGTATAGTCCCAAGGCCGTAATGTACAACCGTGCCGTCTCAATATCGTACTTGGAAAAGAATGACTTTCGGAAGTAAATCGGTTTCTTAGGGTCGTTCACCTCTGTGGGTCGATCTGCCGCGATGGGAACAGCACCAGCCCAGTCCTTACTATTTAGAAGACCTGTTTCCACCGTCACCCAGTCGGACCAAGGAGTTGGATTGTCATGTTTGCCTGCAAAGGCGCGGACTCGCACTTTGGCGCTTTCGCCCGTCCTGAGCGGCTCATCCGGCCAAGAAACATAGATCGACTCTGGAGACTTATATGACTTCGAGAATGTAGCGTCCTTGCCCTTGCCACGATTCACTTCGATGCCGTACGAGGTCTGTTGCCAATCCTTGGCATCCCCGGAGAAGCGCCAGGAGATTCGAGGACTTGGCTCTGCGATACCGAATGGTACTCGGTGGTTCTCGAAAGAAATATGGGAGATGGCGGGCAAGTGGCCCATGCCAGGCTGATGGGCCATTTTGCAAATTCTTTCACATAGACTGGGTTATAGCAAAATAATGGACTCTCCCATCGCTGAGCCTTGAGTTCGAGAGCGAAATACTCGAGGTTCAAGGAGTATTATATGTACCTCCCGCCTGCCATCAGCGTACATCAATTGATGCTACCCATCATATGCTGTATAACATCGATTTGCCCCTCGGCCACAATTAGCCCGGAGCGCTCATGAGATCGACATCTCGTTGCCAGGCTCGACCATTTCCCAAGAGGGGTTTGCATACAGTGATGATTGGGAGTCGTCATTGCTTTCTGCCGAAGTTACCCATGCTCGTCCAGGCGAGGGGCTACATGCACCTTACCACATTTGTGTACTTTCCGCGTTGTAGCACGGCACATCCTCTCGGCTGACATGGCCGCGAAGTGACGAGACATATTGCTGTGGTGGGCTTGCTATAGACAAGGCGACCTTGTATCATCGGGTTTTACACTCCACACTTGTCGGAACTCCACCTCGCAAAATGCGGGGCAGAGACCAGGAAATTGCCAATTTGGGAAGTCGTGCATTGACTGGTCGAATAGCTTCCGTTTGGTCCTTGAGAAACCGGATAAAACTGCGTGCTAGCTCCAACCGAGTCGGCCCTATTAGATTAATGAGTGGTGGTTTGCCGGAGTTGAGCCTTGGAGCTGTCGGATGAGGTTTGTCGATGATATACCGCCCTGACTGTCAGGACTCTAAATGGGTTGGTATACTTGGTGGTCTCTTGCTTCACCCAAATTGTTACGAAAAATAAGAGTAATTGATGTGATGTAAGATGTCTTTCGCTATGCTGCCTCTACTGAGCCATTTCAAATTTTAACGGCACAATTAGAGAAGCTGAGTAGACCGGCAAGCGTAGGACAGTACGCACAAGGCAGGCCCAAGGAAGGTCCTTGCAGTTTAGGCATCACTGAGGCGATCTGTACTTATTCTCTTCTACCAATAACGACAGTGCAGCCTGTAAATCAGCCTACGAAGCCTTGTTGTCGACATATCTGTGGCTGAGTTTTAGTTCGAGTATCTACGAATCGCTCTTCTGCCAGCCCTATCTATATTGGCCGTAGCCTCCTGGCCCACCAACGTAGGACAACACTCAAATGAGGCTCACCTGGCATTCGAAGTGTGTTTGAATGGCTGCCTCATGCTTCCGATTGGACATATATCATGCCATCGTCCGGAAGCTTGCAGACGCATTGGCAGACTAACGATTTACGCTCTGAAAATGTCTTGAAAATACACCTCTCATTCGGCATGAAAGCCGCAGAAGAGGAGTATTGCTTCTCGTAATGCAATAGTCAGATGCTATATTGATCTAGTGAATGCATATCACGTATCATTGCATGTGCATGGAAGTTCTGGAGACCACGAGCTCAAACTGTCCAAGTTGTGTAAGCTTCAAAGGCGAAATGTATATAGGGCAGTGCAGTCCGCATACTTAAATGGGGTGGTATTGTCTCGTTGTTCAAAATATTAACACTTAAGGTTCAACCTGTGAGGCTTTCCATCTTTTTATCGCTTCGATCACTCAACTGACCGGGCTTGAAGACACTTCCACCCTTCATAATGGCAGCAATGGCATTTCCTCTCGCCCCCATCGTCGCAGAAACTGCAGTATTGGCCGCGCTAGCGCCTGCTATACCAGTATTACTGGGTGCTTCGACCGTTGGGACAATCAGTTGGAAGGCAGTAGCATGGTAGCGAGTCTCGACAGCGGCAGCGACAACAGCAGCGACAACAACAGCAACGGCGACAATTGCGGGAGCGGGACAAGCTGTAGTACAACTTGGAGTAGAGGCGGGAGCAGAGGCGATAGGCGCAGTCGGTCAAACTGCGTTACAAACAGCTCCATCCGTGATAAAGTCAGCGCCCGTCGTAATTGGAGCGGGAGTGGTCGTGGCTGCCGTTGTGCTTGGAGGTGTCCTAGTAAGCAGGTATTTCCTGGTCGACCTAGACAATCACTGACTAGATGCATAGTATTACAAGTATGGGTCTAAAAAGCCCGAAAATCCGGGAAAAGACAAACCGAAAGAGAAACCTAAGTCGACACCAGACAGACCGAAAAACAGATCCGAAAACGAGACCAAACAGAACCACTTCAGACACTTCTACCAATCATGGCAACGATAGCGAAGGAGAGTCAAGCACAAATGAGAGGGACTCGTCACTTCGAGAGACAGAATCCTGGTCCGCAAAGCGGACATGCGAAGTCTCCTCGAGAAACACGGACGGGCGATATATGAGAGGCTACGGAAACATCCTCCTCACTCTCATGGCACAATTTGGGGGAAAGGAAAGGGCGACTTCCACGTCGATAGCAGTCCTGTGCCTAACGGCAAGAAGAAGCCGTGGCATTTGCAAGTGAACAAAAAGCCAGCACACCCAAGAGCAAAGATATTGGAGCAGAGACATGAGAGGCTGTTCTGGGATTCGTTTCACACGGCGGATCCGCCCAGCTACGACTGGGCGATGAGCATTCTTTCGAGATTTCGTTAAGCGATGAAGGCGTAGGGATTTGTCTTTGTTTGCTAGTGACTTTTGATAGGAGAAATGAAGGTCTTTCCATTCTTTTTGTGGCATTTGGCACTGATGTTGGGCTTTTGATGGCATCGGTCCAATCCCAAGGCATCTTGTCGCTGCACCAGGAGTACGCATCTTGTGAAGACATCTGTCGCTTGAGAAATTGTCGTTCGCTTGAGGAAATGCCACTCATATCGCGCGGAGAGACCCGCGTCGAATGACAATAGAGTTGCTGTCAGTCAGTCACTCACTCACTGCCGCGTGCTACCGAAACCGGCCCACCCCGGCTCAAGCATGTCACTCTTCTGGAGGAGGAAGAGAAAAAAATTGTCGCAAAATGCCAAGTCTGGCGTGGACCAACGAAAAATAAACCCGCAACTGCCAGGCCAGGGATTAGCAGGATTGGGATTGGGCCAGAGCCAGGCTGTACAGGGCAGCGTTATCCGCAATCTGCGTCAGTATCTGTGTGCATCGTCATCGCATCCCCATTCAGTCCATCTTGGCCCTGGTGGTGCTCCGTGCATTGCCGCATCTTGCCTTGCTTCGACTGGCTGGGCTCTGCCGTCTTATCAATTCCACGACCAAGTCCAAGTCCAATTCCTTCCTTCCCTTGGCTGCCCCAACAAATAAGCTGCTCCTGCCCCAGCCCCCACACGCTCTTTCCCATCCTGCAGCCGTTCTTCTCTGGTTTCCGTCCCGTTTCGTTTCGCACCAGACGCATCGACGTGACGTGACGTTGTCAGTCAGTCTTGATACTGTTGATTCACAATGTCCCCCTCTGCACTCAAGCTCCCCACCCGTCTTGGCCTTCACATTCGCTCCATCCGCGCAGAACCCCGCGTGCCTGCCTCAGTGTCCCGCATTCGCTTTGCCAGCTCCTGCGGCGGCGGCAACCACAACACCAACGCCAACACCATCCATCACCAGTCCTCTTCTGCCTCTTCATCCCCTACTTCATCCTCAACAATACCCTCAAAGCTCGTCTTCCAGTCAGCACCCTTCTCAACCTCCAAGATGTCTTCCTCCGACAATAACACCGCTCCCCCACCTTCCGCCGAAATCTCCAAATACCTCGCCCAATCGCACGACCGCCTCTTCGAGCACAACCGGGCCTGGGCCAAGGCCAAAGCCGAAAATGACCCAGGCTACTTCGCCAAGCTCTCCGCCGGTCAAACCCCGGAGTACCTTTGGATCGGCTGCTCAGACTCCCGCATCCCAGCCGAGCAAATCACCGGCCTCGAGCCCGGTGAGGCCTTCATCCACCGCAACATCGCCAACCTCGTCTGCAACACCGATCTCAACGTCATGAGCGTTATCAACTACGCCGTCCGCCACCTCGGTGTGAAGCACATCATCGTCTGCGGCCACTACGGCTGCGGCGGCGTTAAGGCCGCCATGACGCCTAAGGACCTGGGTCTTTTGAACCCCTGGTTGCGGAATATTCGTGATGTCTACAGGCTGCACGAGGCAGAGCTCGATGCCATTGCCGACGAGGAGTCTCGCTATAACCGCCTCGTGGAGCTCAATGTCGAGGAGCAGTGCCGTAACATTGTCAAGACGGCTGCTGTCCAGCAGAGCTATGCCAAGAACCAGTACCCCGTCGTCCACGGATGGGTCTTTGGCTTCCACGACGGTCTGCTCAAGGATCTCAAGATTGATTTTCAGGCTATTCTGCAGAAAGTGCAGAAGATTTACAACCTCACTGAGGCAGAGGCCTAAGCGGCACTTTCGTGTAAACAAGTAAAACGGGAAAAGTTTCATCAAAAAAAGGACGTGGGCAGTTGAATGAGTGGGGATCTGCTGGTATTGCAAAGATGATATAGCAGTCAAAATTCAGGTTGAGCGTGTTTTTCATTTTGCCAAGGTGTTGGGGACTATGCATAGAAAGATAGAGGGCTGTGGGTGCAGTAGACTTGGTCTGGGAGTTGCGTGGTGTCGAGGTGAAAATGCTGACGGGCGAAGTACCAGCTGCCTGATGTCATTCTTAGGTGTAGGTGAACATGATGTCGCTCCCTATGCTGATTTCTTGCCTATTCGTGCTTCCATACTCGATATCCGTTTTGCATATATACCTGCCTAGGTAAAAGATGGACCGGAAGCGAGCCGTATTTGCAAAAGTATAATCGCTGAGCCAGGCCGGATTCTACTACTTCTGTTCTCTGTATTGCCTGGGTAGTCAAAGGCTATGGCGTCCATTAAACATGCACTTGTAGAGCTTGGAGATTATCTGTAGCCATGTATATATGTATATATGCTCTAGTCATTATTACTACTCCATACTTTCATCAATCTTCCGCAACCCCCGGAACAATGCTTGTTCCCTAATATGGTATCAGGACGTAAAGAAAAAATGCATAAATTTTGGTCATGAAAACAAATGCTGACGATGATTGCGTCCATCCACCACTCGGTTGTAAAACCGTCGCCTGGTGGAATGACTTGACGATAATTCTCCGCCTTTTTTCCCACTTCTAACAATCGCGCACAAACTATCCTTTTAAACTTGCTCGCGGCCTTGGACAGGTCCTTGAGCACCTCGCGAGGAACTGTATTTGGAAACCGAGTCCCCGGTATCCTTGCGGGAGAACGAAGCCCAGGTCTTGAAGCTGGACATGGACATGGTCTTGCGGAACTTGGGGCCTTGGTCGTCAGGGCCACCTTGTCCCCAGGCACCTCGCTGAACGGCACGGTCTTCGAGCAGATGGAATCTCCTCTTGATCAACTCCCATGCCTCGATGCCAGCAACGAAGATAAATGTGAAACCGATAGACGGAGCCCATTCCCATGTGATGCCCTTGTGCTTGAAGAACTTGGTGTTGACCACGGGAATGTACACGACGGGGAACACAGACAGCGCACCGATGATGACGGACCAGAACAAGAAGCGGTTAGCGTACAAGTCCTTGAAGAATGGGAATCTGCTGTCATCGTCGGGGTTGAGGTGAAACATGGATCGGCGCAAGCTCTTAAACTCCCAAGCCGAAACAAGAATCAACCAGGTGAGTTCGGCAAACGTGGCAGCACGAGCACGGAACACGGCGTTACAGGCGTCGGTATATTCAGTGTTGCAGTTGACGCCGAGATCTCCGTTGTTGGCTCCATAAATGATGATACAGAAGGTGCACATGGTGCAGGCACCCATGATGATGCCATAGACGATCATGTCGACAATGATCTGGTTAGTGAAGACACCGCGGCGCTTGTCTTGCGGGGGCTTGCGCATCACGTCCTGTGTTGCAGCTTCTCGACCCAGTCCGAAAGCAGGGAATGAAGAGGTAACCATGTTGATCCAGATGATCTGAAGAGGAGAGACAGGAAAGACGGAGAAACCAGAAGAGTCGATGAAGCCAAGACCTGCAATCAAGAGAATGACTTCACCCACGTTGGAGGTGAGCAGATGGAGGACGAACTTCTGGATGTTGTCAAACATGCGACGTCCCTCGCGGATGGCCGCCACAATAGAATTGAACTTGTCATCGGTGAGCACAATCTTAGAAGCAGACTTGGCCACATCGGAACCGGAGCCCATGGCAATACCGACGTCAGCACGAGACAGCGATGGCGCGTCATTAACACCGTCACCCGCCATAGCCATGAAGGCTCCACGTCGTCGAAGGGCTTCAGTCATGCGAGTCTTAGTATCAGGGGCGCAACGGGCGATAACGAGTGGCAGCTCCTCGAGAGCATCAATTTCTGCGTCCGTCATCTTATCGAATTCCGTGGCCTTCTGAACGATGGAATGGGCGACCTTCTCAGGCAGAACGCCCAGGTTCTTGGGAATGATACCAACTTCCTTAGCAATAGCCTTGGCAGTCTCGGGATGGTCTCCGGTGAGCATGTGGACCTTGATACCAGCCTGGGAGCATTCTCCGATAGATGGCTTGGTCTGGCGACGGGAAGGATCGTAAATGCCGGCCAAACCAAGAAGAATAAGGTCTCGTTCAACATCCTTGCGAATTGCCTCGTCTTCTGCGGCAGAGGTAGCTTTCTTTGCGACAAATCGACCATCCCAAGGACGGTAAGCAATGGCCAGACCCTGAGAGGCCAAGCTGTTCATCTGGTTCAAGACACTCCCCTTCAGCTCTTCCGAGATTGGCTGTTGGTCCGCGCCAGTACCGACGTGGGAGCACAAGTCGAGAATACGTTCGACGGCGCCCTTGGTAAAAACCATGCTGTTCCCCGTCTCAATGATAGAACCACTCTCGCCTTGGGGGGCATCGTAGATGACAGACATGCGCTTGATCGAGCTGTCAAATGGAAACTCGGACAGCTGCTTCCAGCCCTTGCCCTCAAGCGTTTTCTTTCCTTGGTTGAATCGGTGAGCAAATACCTGAAGGGCAATCTCAGTGGGCTCGCCAGTGGTCTGCCACTTCTCTTCTTCCTCGTCGTAACGGACAGTGGCAAGGTTGCAAAGGGCAGTAGACAAGAGGAAGGCTTGAAGCTCGTCCGTCATCTCAGTCTCGGGCTCGGCCTCAGCTTTCTTCTCCGGCGCCTTGGGGTTCAGTTTCTCGTCAGGAACATCGAACTTGAGAACGGCAGCACTACGCTCCCTGTCGTAGTCGCGCTTGGGCTCTTCCTTCTCTGCAACGGGCTCATCCTTGCTTTGTGAGTAAGTCACTCGGCCTTTAGTGGGATCGTTGGGCTTCTGTGAATCGCGGACAGTATAGATGTGCGAAGAGGGAATCCAAGCCTGTCGGACAATCATGGCTCCTTCAGTCAAAGTGCCCGTCTTATCTAAGCAGATGTTTGTAACACCTCCAAGGGCTTCAAGCGCAGACAGGTCACGAACAACCACATTGGCCTTTCGCATGACAGTGACAGCGACGACCATGGTAATTGTCAGAACACTGGTTTCATATGAGTCAGTATTTTCAGCAAAAAAGACTACAGGAAAAAAAAGATAGTCCTCGGATCGAAGGGGGATTGTACTTACGCGACCAAAGATTCAGGGATAATGACAATACCAAGAGACGTGGCGTAAATGATGACTTCGTTTCGCAAGTCAAAGTGATTGACACCAAATACAACCATGGCAAGAATAATGGCACAGCCAAACAGTACATAGGCCAGCGCGGACAGTTTTCGCTGCAGCGGAGTACCTTCAGTCAGACCAAGGAACTTGCCAATTACATCGTATGTTCGCTTGGCAAGCCCCACGACAGGCTGTTTCTTTCCATACTTTCGCCAATTCATGGAGCGTCCGGCTTTGCGCTGCTTCTTGGACGTAGAAGCGGCGATCTTTCCGACTTCCGTGACCATGCCAGTGGCTGTGACAATACCACGTCCTATGCCCTTTCGGACAACGGTGGTGGCGTAGGCCATGTTAACTCGATCGCCGATGCCGACTTCTTCTTCGGATGTGGCAGGCTTTTCGCTACCAGCAGCAGCAATATCATTTTCAGTGATCTTCTCCACGGGAATGGATTCGCCGGTAAGCTGACCCTCCTCACATGCGAGGTTCATGGCCTCGAACATTCGGAGATCTGCAGGAACAGTATCGCCCATTTTGAGCAGAACAATGTCTCCAGGAACAACATCCGGGCTGTCAGGGTATTAGTATAAGACTCAATTTGGACGAAACGAGGACTTTCTTGCGGGGATGGTTCAAAACGTACTTGGAAATAACTTGAGTTTTACCATCTCGAAGAACCATGGCACTAGGCGAAGACAAAGCACGCAGAGCATCCATGCGCTTTTCAGCGCGGTACTCCTGCCAGAATCCAATGGTGACATTGAGAACAATGACAAACACAAGGACACCGCCTTCGATGTAATCCTTGATGCCAAAACTCAAAGCCATGGCAAAAGCGAGGACGATAATCATAGCATTGAGAATCTGCTTGGTCAAAATCTTGTACCAAGGGATTCCTTCGCCCACGTCCAGCTCATTTTTGGGGTATTTTTGTTGCAGCTCGGTCACTTGAGCTGATATGAGACCTTTGTCGATATCGGTGTTGAGAGCCTTCGCCGTCTCCTCCACCGAGAGGAGGAACGGGTGCTTGGGGAATTCAGCCATTGTCAGAAGATGGCCAGTGGGAGCAGGATTCACCGTTGCGCTGCTCGGATGAAGGACACAGAGTAGTGAATGCCCGAATATAATTCATAGACGGTGCGGTCGGCGTTGAGGTCGCCAAAACGAGGCTAGGGTGTATAGGGCTAACGAATGATCGCGCCCCTCTGGTTATGTTGCTGGTGTTGATCGATCAGGAGCTTACCAAAAGAAGCTCGGTGGTCCCAAAACAGACAGATGTACTTGGGACAAGTTTGGGGTTTTAAAGTTTCAGAGTGTTGATCGCGAGATCAAGACTTTTTTGTTGATTATTGGACGGTCAAGAAGGAACTTCAATGACAAGCGGGGGGTGGATGGTCATATAAGTAGTTGTCAATTCCAACCAAAATCTCCCGCAGTTACGTCCCAGACTGACATGAAGATGAAAACCGGAGAAGCAATGCCAAGACGAGGAACTTGTTCAAAGGCGTGGGACAGTTGAGGTTTCTCGTACATGAGCATGCTTGGCGCGACCTCCATGTTTTCAATGACCAACTAGCGAGTCATAGGCAAGATCAACTTTAGCTTTCCATCTCTACGCCTATCTCACCCAGCAGACATCCACGATTGGCATTGTGCAGGTTGTGGCGTGACGTCAAAAACTCAAGGTGGGCGTCTCCGGAATCGCATAGATGCGCGGTGATGTTGGTGGGTCGAGTCGGCTCAAAGCATCACGCAAGAAGCTTCTGTTTGCAATGTCAAGACCATGGGACAAAGACGGGGGCCAGACACCGCACTAGCAGAGGCTTGGGGGCGTTCGAGGGTCCCAGGACAAGAGCCATGATGCCTGTTCTCTCCGTGGAAGGAAAATAAAATGGCAGCAGTTTGCGCGAGGTGCAGCAACATCCATCTGAACGGGTGGTAGGAACTAGGAAGGCAGGCCGTCGCGGAGGTTTGCACGCAGAGCCAAGAACTAAGTTTAAACTAGCAGGGAAGGCGGGGCCGGGCTGGCCACAGCACTGCCAGATGCACCGCCAGAGGTACCGCACGCAGAGCCATGCCAGCCGCCTCCAGCTGGCCATAAGCACTATTGCCGCCAAGACAGCCGCCAGAGCAGGTGTGCCAGGTGCCAGTGCGAGCTGCCAGGCGCCAGGTGCGTGCGGTTGCACTAGACGACACCATGCCACGTTCATTCCTGAGACAACAGCAGAAGCTTTTTCCGGCCATGTCAGCCCCTCGGGCATCAAAGACAGCGTCTACTGTGTTTTCAACCTTGATCCATATCCTGCCCGTCCGCCTCCAATGGCACACCCCTTCCGAGCCTTGCGAGCAAAGATTGAGTAGACTTGATGCGACGCACCAGTCGGCTGCAACCCACAACCAGACCAAATACTCGCACCTCCTCCTCCGACTTGCCCCAGGCATCGCGGCAAGCCTCTGTCCACGATGACGCCCAGACATGCCTTATCAAGCTCGGCCAGAGTCCTGCCTCTGCCTTCTCGACGGCCTTTATGATAAGTTGTTTTCTCGCCAAGAAGGTGTTGCTTCTTGGCGACGCGCGTCGACCAGTCGTTGGAAGCGGTGCGGTTCTGCCAAGACGAGAGCATGTGTTTGATGCCCGCAACACTCAAGGTGCACAGCGAAAGTGGTGCTGAGTTTAAGGCCGTCAGTTAAGGTTAATGCTGTGCCAGCCCCCAGCTTATCTGCGCTTGCAGTCCCCAGTGGGCAGTTCCAATGGATGCAGTGGGTATTCGAGGAGACAGTGGGGAGCCAAGTGCCTATCAGCGCCTCAACAGCCGGATGGTCCCCTGTTCTGGCGCTCTTGGCAAGTTGCCAGCATCGATCGACGCTGCTCGACATCATCAGATGTTCCAGCGCCTAGGCACAGATTATTGTCTTGACATCAGACAGCCGGGTGTTGCGTTGAAACACACCACGACAACCTGCTGGGTTTTTCGACCAGGGAAAAGAATTCAGAGAGGAGTGCCGTGAGGAACAGCTCCTCTCTGGCTCCCTGACGTATAGTGTACCAATTCGAGGAGAAGTCACCTGCAACTATCGATCTTTAGCCTGAAATATCCGGAGAGCCGCCAACGTCACCTCACCACAGCAACTCCGCTTCGTTTCTGGAGACCAAATCCAGGTCGAATCGCATGTCAAGTCAGGCTACCAATCCCTTGCACCTCAACGGCCGCTTTCCATTGTTCAACCCAACAACCTAGACATTGAGCTGAAGGAATTTGTGTCGCCACCTAACCGTCCGGGCAGGGGCTTCTCGTCTTGGCATGATGCTCTATTGATTTGACTTCTTCGTCTTTCCTGCGAGGCTTCTCGAGTTTTTCCATGCCAAGACCACGCTGTCTTGGCATTGTTGGCTTTCCATGGGCTGGACAAGACGTCCACACCAACACACCGAATCACGTGGCCGCATATCTGACGGCGACTGCCCCGGTGGCTTTCCGGCAAGACCGATTCTACTCCGGAGGCGCAGATGAGAGATGGAATCACACAGCTGTACATGGTTCATGCAAACAAAGACTTTGTCGGAGATGGCCAAGATCTCCGATGCCGACATCATGCCTTCGGAGCACAGATATCGCCACGTGGATAGATTAGATGCTGTCAAGGGATTGGAAGGCTGAGCATATGGTTTAGCTTCATCATCTTGGTATTCTGCTGACTCATTGAAGCTGTCACGACCCCTGTTTGCCAAAATGCAGCATTGTGGAGCTACGAGAATTGGCAAGAACTGGTTGAGATAAGCAAGCAAACGCGGGAGGCTGGTTATTGAGTAACAACAGCTCTGACTGTATGCTGTGAGTGGCAGCCAAGATTGACTGGCGCCTAGAGTGCGACGTCCCAAGGCAAAAGGATGATCATCCTACGCACATATGAGCACCGAATCCATATACAAGCGCGCCATGATATATATTCAGCCACTATAATGTGCCAAGTGGCGCCGTGATTATGTCTATCTCCGATATTATATGTCCATCCCTTTTGCTCAAGTCAATGATGGCAGTCTATGCAGTATTATATACAGTCTCTAAGTCCAGAAAGTAATCCTTCAAAACGCCGCGTTCAACATATGTATTCCCATTGTCATGTAACTACGTTTCTCGGTGTCGAATCTGTCAGACATGCTGTCACAGCAACCCGACAAAAATGCATGCCATTGTGCCAAGCGCGACAGTGCCCAGGCCTGGCGCCAGGAACGCAACGGCATTGGAGCTTTCAGGGTTGACGCCAGTAGCGCCAAAGCCAAGATACCACGATCCAATATCCGTTAGCTTCCCACCTTTGTTGAGGAAGGCAGCATTGGCGCCCACGTTTGAGTTTGTGGAGCGGAAGGCGCCAAAGTACGAGTAGCGGCCCAGATAGTCGAGCTTATCGAAGTAATCTGCCGTCTGGTTGTAGAAGGCCTGTGTGGATTGGAGATCCTGGTGGGCATACGCGTATTCCGTGACCCAGATCTCGGCATTAGGCCATCTGAATTTGAGATGCGCTTGTTAGTCAATGACAAGACAACAATAGACCCTGAATATGTGCTTCACGTGCTTTCCTGATGGTTTTTGTCCTCACTTTTCTCTTTTTTGTGGAGGCAGAACCGGCAAAGCAAAGCAGACAGAGAGACTGGCAGGATTGAAAACTTACGTTGCTCTACGTTCACCAATGTGCGAAGCCAGGCCGGCAAAATTATCGTACCAATGCACGGGGAGAAAGTCCCATGTGCAATTCTTCTCGCTGCCTGTGCTCACCAACGCGGAGCAGTTTCCCAAGAACTGCTTGAGCCAAGGCAAGCTGCCCCATCCACCAGTGCATGCCGGCAGGCCAAGCTTTACGCCCATCTTGCCAAGGGGCTCAAAGTTGGCGACCCAGGCGAGGGCCGCGTCTGCGGGTTTGACATTGCTGCCGCCATAGTCAGAGATGGTGTCGGGCTCGTTGAACCCCATGACGTGCTTGATCTTGGTGCCTCCGTCAATGAGCCTCTTCACGTCGCTGAGGAAGGTCGTGTCATTCGGGTTCGGACCAACTCCCCACATCATGGGAATGAATTCAAACTGGTCTTGCGCAATGGCCGAGTAGGCTGGTGATGGCAGACTCTGGTAGTTGTAGTACCACTTCAGGTCGCTGCCGGATTGAACCCATAGCTTGTTGTCTTCAGGATGATTGGGATTCGGTGTGTGGCAAAGACCGCGTTTGCCCGAGGCGGCATAAGAGAGCCCTGCCAGAGAGGCCAGCTGTGCGATCCATGATGATGTCTTTATGGTGATGATTCCGCCCTGGTGTTGCGGAGAGATTGGCGATGTCGCTGGCGGTGAATGGAAGGATTGATGTCTGAGAGAGATTTCGAAGATAAAACGATCCGCAACGGAAGCGATTATGATGATGAGTTTTTGGGGAATTGCGCAAGGACCCTCGATGATGATAAATTTCGCAGAAAAAATGGTTTCGAGTACGTGCGGCAGACTAGGCACCCTGCCGAGCGAATCTATGGCGAGAACGAAAAGACTTGAAAACGAACGATTGAATGCCCCGGCTCGAGGACGTCGAAAATCGCAGAATCACAACAGACACAAACCAAAAGAAAAACTGACCAGCAACGAAGCGACAGTCACAGACTTGAAGGAGGAAAGGAAGATTGCGACCGCAGCGCAGCCGTTTGAAGATACGCGCGACGTAGAGCTTGGGTCCCGCCCTACCGCAGGCGCATTGAACTGCGCTACGACACACACGCCAGACACGGACAGCGGCTCCTCTAGCAAAAATGCAAATTGGGACCAGCAGGGGACGCGATACGAGTTGAGATCTGTAGGAGGCCCACCTGGTGCTGCAGCGGCGCCTTGGCGGATGCGACGGAGTGCTATCGGGGGATACATGTTGGCTTGCGACGCGACTGCCGTGACAGAAAAGTCGACTCCGTTAGTGGGCTGTGCAATCGTCGGGAGTACAGAACCCGTTTTGGCCAAAATTGCGTCTGGTGAATCTGGTGAATGGAGAATTGATGGGTTATGGTTGGCTGGCCGGAGCGAAAGAGCAGGGGGATGGGTGGACGAGGCAGCGCCAGGCCAGGCGAAGCAGGCGCTATCTCGGGCGGCTCGGGAGGCCACGCCCTGGTGGTGGAGCATTGTCAAGATCCAACTCGGCTGCAAATGTCACTGCTTCATGATGCAGTAGTCACCCTTACTCACCGATGAATAAGGCTGCACAAAACACGTGAGGCTGGCAATGAGCTGTGGCTAGTTCGCGGCGTAGTTATAAATACATTCTACAGAGAGAGGCCGGCCGATAATGTCATCGCCAGCAACACCAAAAATGCCGCTTTATAATAGCGCCGGTGGAGGTGAGACCAGCCGTGCATCTCGGATGTTGAAGGCTGCTATGGTTGCTGCATTTGCCTTTACCAGACCCTGCAGGAAAAAACGGTCGACATTCTGGAAGGAAATGGACCTTTATTCCGTCCGGGGCAGCATGATAATCACACAATGCCCAGGCTTCCCCGGAAAACGTCAACCGGTGAACCGTCTCGCTTCCACCGAAGGGACGCTGCCGACCGGAGTTTTCACTCGACATATTACCAGACACTGATGGGATGGATTAATCGATTGGATGAAACCAACCCTGCGCCGGTTAAGTAAGCAGAGCCGGCCATTGCCTCGGCTCAAACCCCACACCGGAGCTCCCTCGGTCCTGGTCCTGATGCTTCTTCCCCATAAACGACTGATCGCCACCCTCTGATCAGCTACGCGGGAAACAACATCCAGGACGCAATTCTTCTTTTATCAAGGGGATTTCTCGTCTTGTCTCGTGTGATACTGATCTTGTGAAACTTTCATCTCTTGCATCATTGCCGCATACACATCACAATGGCCGTCGAACGCATCGGTTCCATCATCAAGCACTTGGCCCCCGGGTCATCGCTCAATCAGATGTGAGCTTCACCCTCACCTCGCACGACGCACACATGACATGGCCACCATCTTGAGGTTTTTGATGGATGGGTTACACTGACACAGCATCTCCTCTGTAGGCAGTCCAAGAACCCCGATGACATTGTCATCACCCTGGCGGTTCGCACGCCCCTGACAAAAGCCCGCAAGGGTGGCTTCAAGGACACCACGCTCGAGTACATGATGTACGCTCTGCTGAAGCAGGTTCGCGAGCGCAGCAACCTGGACCCAGCTCTCGTGGAGGATGTCTGCTTCGGAAACGTAAGCTTAGCTTCCAGATCCCCCATTTCGCATTGCAATTTCTAATAAATGACATAGGTCTCCGACGGTAAAGCTGCGTACAAGCTCCGCGCCGCCTCCCTCGCCGCTGGTTTCCCCAACACCGCCGGCGCAAGCACCGTGAACCGCTTCTGCTCCTCTGGCCTGAAAGCCATCGCCGACATCGCCCACTCCATCTCCAACAACTCCATCGAGATCGGCATTGCTGGTGGCGCCGAGAGCATGTCCATCGGCGGCGATCGCCTCGAGGCCCCCTTTGACGCCGACGTCCTGGCCGCCAGCCAAGAGGCCGAGGACTGCATGCAGCCCATGGGCTGGACGAGCGAGAACGTCGGCCGCGACTTTAACCTCTCCCGCGAGGAGATTGACAAGTACTCCGCCGAGAGCTTCCAGCGCGCCGAGGCCGCCCAGACGGCCGGCTACTTCGACGACGAGATCGTCCCCATCGTCACCAAGGTCAAGGGTCCCGACGGCGAGGTCAAGCAGGTCACTGACGGAGGTACGTTTTTTTGTTTCCCCCCTTCTCAAATCCTGACAAAGAATACTAAATACTAACTCTCCCCTTTCTTCCCAGCCTCCGCCGTCATCCTCATGAAGTGATCCACCGCCGTCAAGCTCGGCCAGCCCATCCTCACCAAATACGTCGGCTCAACCGTCGCCGGCCTGGCCCCTCGCATCATGGGCATCGGCCCCAGCGTCGTCATCCCTAAGCTCCTCTCCATCCACAACATCACCCTCGCCGACGTCGATGTCGTCGAGCTCAACGAGGCCTTTGCCACCATGGCCGTCTACTGCCGCGACAAGCTGCAGCTGGACTGGCAGAAGATGAACCCTCGCGGCGGTGCCATCGCCCTGGGTCACCCTCCCGGCACGACTGGCGCCAGACAGGTCGTCACTGGTCTGAGCGAGCTGCGTCGCACCAAGAAGAAGATTCTGCTCACGTCCATGTGTATCGGTACCGGCATGGGCATGGCTGCTCTGTTTGTTAATGAGCAATAACTGTATAATTAGTTATGTCAAAATGAAATTGAGCGTTTGTTTTTCTCGAGTGTCGTCCATTATGTGTTGCATAAATGAATGTGTGAGGAAGGGGCTCTGCATCAATCGGTTTTCATAATATCACGTTGCAACTGGCTAGAGTGTCTCTGTGTTAAACAGGGTGCGTTGGTGCAGTGTCAAAGTGGAACGATGCTCTAAGCACGTTGATTATGACCTGGTTGTCCTCGCATATCCATCTGTCTAAGAGCTGTACGAACCGGGAGTCGGTGTTAATGACACAGGTATTGGCATGGATGTTCGGTCAAGGCTCGTTTCGGTGATGATATTGTCGTTTTAAAAAGTATGACTTCAATTTACAGTCTTTTTGTCTGTAATATAATTTATTATCAACCTGCTGGGACGACCAAATTGGGGATGTACAACAGTGTCGAACCGTGACTTACACGAAGTACCCTAAACCATATCAGACAACCGCCGACGTAAATTCACTGCTACCATTTCCTTTCAAAACATTTCTATTCATTCCAAATGACTCATAAAGTATCATAATGATCTATCAGATGCTGGCATTTTGAGTCCCATGAAGTCTTCGCATTTACAAATCTAACAATCCGGCTCCCATCATCTCTGATCTTTGCATGCGAGGCCCCTGTCATCTTGCGAAACTGGCAACGCTCATCAGCACGCCTGTCCCAATTCCACAAAGACGTCTCCCATGAAAATAAACGTTCGGAAAACGTATAATAAGATCTAGCGCCTTATCGGCAGAGATACCGTCTGCGGTGACGCCCCCTTTTCGATCCGAGTCGTTGCTCTGCGCATTTGATGCATCGCTCATGCTTGTCAATTCCCATTTCCACCATGTGGAATACATAGAATCAGGCCGCTGTTCACCCCCAGTACTGCGTTTTTGGCAGAGAATAGGAGGAAAGTGGGCGGCGTGAAGAAAAGCCAAGTGAACGATCGAACATGGCGAAATTGGCCATGGCTCCTACCTTTACTTTGTTGTTTCGACGGAGTGAGAATCGTGAATTTATCAATTTTAGCAAGCAAAAGGAGTTGTGTTATGAGTCAAGTTCGATAATGGCTATGAAGCGAACAGCACCCGGTGTTACTACGCACAATGACTGTAGCGCATGCGATAAGTATTATTAGTTCTATTCACGGTAGACCAGTAGTTTACGCCCATTCCATGCTGTTATCAAAGCTTCAACAGCAGAATTAGACCCCTGCCAAAACCATGATGAGAGGGTTCCTTCCCTTTTCCCGATTAACAACAATGCATCTCCCGTAGAAAGAACCCAAGTACATTATCCGAGGTTGTACGGCTCTATGAAATGAAAGGCTCTCGTTTATTAAATGACCTAATTGAGATATCAAAGACTCGCAAAACAACCCCTCCGACGCGCCCGAATCAGGAAGCAAACCTGCAATAAACGCAAGGCATCACAGTAATAGAAGATACCTACCTAGGTATCTACCCCTCATGTTTGCCACAATGGTACATACAGCCAGCCACCCGCTGCATCCGAACCGAGCTTCAATCGGGACTGCCCAAAACATCAAAGCAAACCTCTCGGTTCGCCATGCCCATTGACTTGCATTCAAAAGGACCACAGCACACCACTGCAGAATTCAACATCAACCTTGGCCTCAAATGCAACTGCAACCACAAATGCATGTAGCTCGGAGGAAAGAGTAAACGCGAGGCATGCCACCCAACGCACGCTCGGTTACAGGCACCTACACCATGCATTCAGGGCCAACACAGCTCATAATGATTGGATGGAGGGAAAAGCAGGGATTCGCCGGATTTACATCCGCGATGCGGGCTTGCAGGCTTGCACAGCGCACAGCATGAAGAGGCTACCTGAAAATGGAGAGCCAGAAGCAGAGGTTGAGAGAAGCTCCATCCGACACGTGCGTGCTTGGCATGACTGCATGTGCATTGAATGCATGCGCGATGAGGAAGGGCTATCGGGGAGACTCTTATTCACCATGCACCGTTAGTTGTAAGTGGTTATTCCAGGCGGAGCAGGATCCGGAGAGGTGAGTCGTCTTCTGCGTCTGCGTCTCCATCTGCACTGCGCCTTTGCTGTCCAGGCAATGGTCAGTCCATTCTTGCCGATTGAAATGGCAATGTGCGTCTGCAGCTTGCTGTTGTCGTCATTGTCATTGTCATTGTCACATCGGTGGTGCTGGCAGACTCACTGCCGCTGTGGGCTGCGAGTCAAACGTGGTACGACGCCGAGACAAATTACGGTATCTCCATGGTCCGAGTCGACCAAGCCTCAACGGGCTTAGCAGTCTACAAATCCAATGCCTCGCTCAATCGAAATTTCTCTAGTGCGCGGATTTCTTCTGAATTCAGGCGGATAGATCCGCGGCACTGTGGGCCGTTAGGGAATCCCTTTGTCCTTTCGCAGTATTACAGCCCATGCTGACCGCCATCTTCAGTCTGGTCCAGTGTCTCCTGGGCAGCTTCACTGCGAATTTAGTCACCAACCATGAACGCAGGCATGAGGCACGGGGGGTGTTCTGTAGTAGGCTTGATCTCAGTGTCCAGTCTCTTCACCGTTTTGATACGCTGTTCAAAATTAAGTAACCCTGCCGACTCTAGCTCCAGTGAAGTCATCAAACACTGCTCGTGCTCTGACACCAGCCTGTTAATAGTAAATTGTTCCAGTAGATAAAGAATCAAGTAGCAATCATGGGTCAGATTCATGGTTTCTGGCCATATACAACATATCTGCGCGTGTCAGTAGGAAGAACAGAGTTGGCGTGTAGTTGCCAATAGTTAACTCACATAGGCCACCAGGCGTGGATGTGCCTGTCCTTCATCTCTTTCCTCACATTGGCGAGAAACACCTCCACTCTTTCCGCTGGCCATCCCAAGCAACGTGTGAACAGAGCCAGGCTCAACCCGGACAGTCCACCAGCAATGTTGTGGAAGCTCCAGAAGCCTAGTATATGGTTAGCGTCATTACTGGGCATTGGCCTGGTGTCATCATGGTTGCCGTACCGAGGTCTCGATAGTGCTGTTGTGCAGGCCATGGGTTCGTCGGCCACTTATACTCGACAGCCGTGACGTTTATAAAGCCTGCGTCTTCCATCTGTTGCTTATACCTTAGAGCACTGTCGGCATAACGTTTGAGAATATCGCATGATTCCATCATTTTATCTCCCCATTGTTTGATGGCTGATTCATCCGTCATGGTCCCGTCGGCGCATTTCGGTGTCAAGACAATATCCTGGAGCTCAAGCCAGCCACCTGGCTTCAGGTTGTCAAAGCTTTGTTGCATAAACTTGGGCCAATCGCCTATCGAGCCGACGAGCATGCGACCAAAAACGAAGTCAAAGGGCTGAGGATAAGCCCAGTCCATTTCTAAATCGTCGATTATGAACGAGACATTCGGTGGAACACTATGGCCCTAAAGTCAATGCTATAGAAATACCATGACCAGTGTTAAATCCTTCCTTACAATGTAGGCTGGATGGGGCTGATGTCAACCCCCAGGACCTAAGACGCATTAGTCACATCATACACTATACCGAACCAGCACTTCAACTCACTTCAACATTCGCAAGTTTGTCACCTGTGTCACCAAAGCGTGTTAGCCTTGAATGTCGTAGCCACAAGGGAGCCTCTGGATTACTGTACCCATATCTATGGCCCAAACTCCGGTTCCTGTGCCAGCGTCGAGGACTCTACTGATCTTTTCCTCATCGAGGGGTGACTCATATATCTTCCCACCGAGCGTGAGAGTGAACAAATGATGCTGCAGGTCTAAAATCGACATTAGCCGGATAGTTTCTATAGCGGTCTGCGGCAGTCACGGCAGTATTCAGGCCGATAGCAGGATAATAAATTTCGTCAACTTGAACAAGCCAGCGAAGAGAAGGAAGATTCTTCTTACCCAGACGGTCTTGTTCGGTCTGGTCATGTAAGTCAGCACTCTTCAGGGACGGTATCATTAAATCGTATGACAATCTCCTCCGCGAGGAGAGGCTGGGAGAAAGAAACTCTAGCACAACTTACCTCATCATTTGGCAGTACATAATTGACTATCAGTTATAATTAAAAATCATGCACCATCTCAAGATTGTGAGACCTCGTCGGAGGATGGAATAACTCACTAGACTCCAAGTAAGAATGGTACGTTCGCCCATTCTCCTCCCGGTATTGCAAGATACTTGACCGTAAAGAAGTGGTTATACTAGCATCATCTTCCTATTTTTGGTGTTAAAGATTGAGTACAATCTGGGTGGGCAGAGTCAGAATGCTCACCCCCAAGGCTGAGTCTGCATCTGAAAAGCCATCTCCTGCGGCTGAGATCTGATGTGAACGTCATGATTAGCATTGAACCAGGAACAGTTGAGCGATGAAGTCAAGCAGATGAATGAGAAATACCTCTTCAGGCTGCAACTCGCTTCCCACGGCAGAATCGGCGGGGCCGGGATGATCGGGCTCCTCTGGTTTGGATATCGCGGCCTGGTCGGCAGGCTCAGCCAAAGGCGTGACCGAGCCAGGCTGCTTGTGGCTCATGGTGGTTGCTCAAGACAGATGGAGTCTGCGTCTAGTCGTACTACGATCGGGAGGATGCCAGTAGCACACAATTGCGCACAGCTTGCTGAGGGCCTGACGCCTCTCAAGGGACTTATGAAGGTCGAAAAACCTAAAGACTGCAGTTGGGGGCAGGGAAATAAAAATTCGTGGGATCAACAACACGGCGGCGGGATCCAGGCCGTCTACGCTGGGTGTAGTGCGGTGCGGTCTGGTAGGCAATTGTGAGGGATCAGACCCAGAATGGACAGAATGGGGGTGAGACGCACGTTGGTGAAAACTTGAACATGGGAAGGAGCGATGCAGGCCACAGGCCACATAAGGAATAAGGGATAGGGGTTACCCAGCCAGATCAACCAGACGGCTAAACTCAGCATTGCAGTAACGGCCCTCAGTGAGACTCTCCTCTCGCAAAACACGGCAACTGGGAAGTCAACAAGCGAAAGGCAGGCAGCCAGACCACACAACGTTTGAACCATGCTGGAGCAGTGGCGAGCTAAGCGGGCGCGGGCGCCGGGCCTGGGCGAGTGATTGGCACAAGAGGCCACTGGGCTGCTCGCGGCCAACGGCTAAGCCAGCTAAACTTCGCTAGCCGGCCGGTAGCTGAGCCAGCCGCAGCAGCCAGCACTTGGCGGCCCCGTCGGCGACCATCGTCATGTCGTTGTCTCAAACAGACGGACGGTGGAGAGACAGGCCAGAGGGGCCAGTGGTAACGTCTATTAGTCTGGCGTGTCCCAAAGCCCAGGGCTGGACGCTGGACGCCGGACACCCAGAGCCAGCCTAATACTACGCCTACGAAAGCACCTGGTGGAGGGGGAGACACACACGGGCCACTATAACCCCGTGGGTCGGCAGCGTCCTGCGCGGGGGAGACAACAGGATTCAGGCTTGAGATCGGGTATGCCTCCAGCTAAAGTATTTCTACAGACACCCAGACATAATGATACATGCAAACATTTATTCATCAGACAAGACTGAATCAGAACGAGGCTATGGCCACGAATCCCACAGACCCTGACCGCAGCCATGGCGCCTTCCCGCATCGCCCATCCTTGTACTCCCCCAGCTCTGTAAATGCTCCGGTTACACTGCATCTCCATGTTCGCATGCCGGGCCCTTGGCGACTGGGCAATTTGGGCCTTGGGGTTCGTGCTTTCCTTTGCTTGGGTGGTTTTTATGCCTGTGTCTGTGCTTGTGTTCGGCCAACTGCGTCAGGGCATCTCCAGGAATTCCCATGCGCTGGCTCTTCCTCGTGTCCGTCGTGTCCGGTCTGATCCCCTGTGTACCTCGCATGTGCCTCATGGACATACCTACATACACCAGACTCGATGCAAATCTCTCCGACGGCCCCAAGTCTGCGTCTGTGTCAAACCCGTAGTTCGGTTCGGTTCGACAACGAACGGGCATGCTACACTAGTCTTGGTGCAAATGGCTGCTGCTCACACTCGTCGATCAGTTTATCGGATTCAATAAAGTCTGGTCTGGAGTCTGTCTAGTGTGCTGTCCTCGCCCGCCCCTGTTCATCCCTTTACCCGCCCTAGCTCGAGACACGGTCGTCGCTCGTTTATTATTTTTTGGGTTTAAACTATTGCGTATGTACATATCTTGGGGTGAAGCATTTCTCATCGTACTATGGATGACTTTGCGGCTTTTTGGCCCTTTTCCAGTCTTCCAATCTCTCCCGCCAGACACTTTTTCTCGAGAGGAGTTCCGTCCTCGTCGTCGTCCTTGACACCGTCGCCGGTCATCGATTCCACCCGCCATCAGCCGCCCACCATCACCCAGAGCAGCCCGCTGCGTCTGTCCGACGTCCAACAAGACAGGGTCACCCTTTCACATTGGACTGGACAAGGTAGGGCCAACGACCCAACACGGCTCTGACAAAACGGCAGAACCAACAGGTCGGTAACGGGTAACGGGTAAAGGGTGCCTGGCGCTTGTGCTCGAGCCGCGCGCATTTGCCCAATCTAGCAATTATGCTCGATTCTGGGCTCGCGAGCATCCTGACTTTGGACTGGTCCCTCGTCGGCTGCATCCAGCTTGTTTTCGCCGCAGCCCTCCTGGCCGTCTTCGCCTCGAGCCTGCGACAATGGTTTCGACTGCGCCATTTTGACGGGCCCTTCTTGGCCAAATTTTCTCGTCTCTGGCTCCTGCAAACCGTCGGCAGCGGTAAAGCCTACTTGCATTTCTGGAATGTTACACAAAAATACGGTTGGTTCCGCGCGCTGCCCCCCATCACGATCTGTCGTTGCCCAGTGGGTGCACCGGCCGGATGAGCGACAATACGTTATGCTAACCACAAGGCTGGGAAAAGGCTCGATCGCGCGCATCGGCCCCAATGATCTCATCACGAGCGATCCGGAGCTCGTCAAGCACATGTACAGCGTGCGCTCAGACTATAGGCGATCCAATTGGTATTATGGCATGCGCTTCGATCCGAGCAAGAACAACTTGCTGTCGCTGCGGAATGAGGACGACCACAAAAGGTCTGCGAGCCAAGATGGCTGCTGGTGTAAGTGACTAGTACTTTATATACTTTATATACTGTATATTTCATTGCAACCGCAGCAACGGCGCGACGGGGCCGGGACAGTCACTCACTCACTCACTTATTTATTTAGTACTCCGGCCGCGAAATCGATGGTCTCGAGGCCAAGATTGATCAAAACATCATACGTTTGACAGATTTGCTGGGCAAGTATGCCGACAAGGGCGCCAACGTCGACCTGGGCAAGAAGACGTAGTACTTCACGTTGGATGTGATTTCGGACATTGCGTTTGGCGCACCCTTTGGCTTCGTAGAGACCGACTCGGATGTCTACAAATACATTGAGACCACGGAAAAGACGCTGCCCATGGTCATGGTGACTACCGTCGTTCCCTTTTTGGTCACCATGTTTGCGTCGCCGTTGCTCAAGCCAGCGCTGCCATCCGAGAAGGACGTTCTAGGCTTTGGGAGGGTGATGAGGTATGATCTGGTCCAATCGTCTCCGTCAAGTGGCTTCCGCCATGACCACCATGCTCGCAACTAACACGGATTGTGACGACAGCATCGCAAAGCAGGTCGCGGCAGAGCGCTACGGCCCGCAGAAAAAGGTGCAGAAGGACATGCTTGGCTCGTTTATCGCACACGGTCTCATGCAACATGAGGCTGAATCAGAGATTCTCCTGCAAATGTGCGCATCCTATATTTTTTTCTGCTGGAAATGTGAACCATCACTAACACACTCTGCAGCGTCGCCGGCTCCGACACCACCGCCACGGCCATCCGGTCGACGATGTTCCACATCATGACGAGTCCGCGGGTGCTCGCAAAGCTGCGCGAAGAAATCGACGGCGTGGAAATCAAGACGCCCATCATCAGCGACGCGGATGCCCGAAACATGACGTACACTTGCAAGCCGTCATCAAAGAAGGGCTCCGCATCTTCCCCTCGGTGGCCGGGCTCATGGCCAAGCAGGCGCCTCCGGAAGGCGACCACTGGAAGGGCATGTTCATCCCCGGCGGAACCCGCATCGGCTCCTGCGTGTGGGGCATCTTCCGCCGCGAAGACATCTGGGGCGACGATGCCAGCGAGTTCCGTCCTGAGCGGTGGTTGGAGAGTTCGCCCGAGGCCCTGCGCTCCATGGAGGGCGCCCTCGACCTGATCTTCAGTCACGGCCGCTGGCAATGCCTGGGACGGCCAATAGCCCTCATAGAGCTAAACAAGATCTACGTACAGGTATGAGTCCCTCCCCATCTTTCCCTCCTGTAGAACTGCGCTAACATGTACGTGGCAAACAGCTCCTCCGCCATTTCGAATTCACGATATGCGACCCCACGAACCCATGGAAGATATACAACTGCGGCATATTCTCAGTCTAATTTCCGAGTCCGCATCGAAAGGCGGCAGATATAACTGCTCGAGAAATACGAACTCACCCACCCTCCTACTCACTCAGTTAATGAAAGCATGAACGCGAACATGATGAAAGCATACGACGCTAGGACACCCAGAAACGACGTTGGACCGAGATTGGATATACCAGTGTGCGAGAAGCAATCGTTGCGACGTCGCTCCCACTTTCGCGACCCACGCTTCAGTCTCTTGTTTTTTTGTAAATTTTTGGATTTCAAGTCGATGATATCCGAGTATCTTGGGGCAGGTGGCGTCTTTGTCGCGCCGCAAATGCCTCGTGCGTTTGTTTGGAACAAGGCCGATCCAGTATGGTAGTTTATTGTTTAGTTGTTAATACATACAGCTTTGTCATGATTTCTATGAGATTAAATGAAACCGATTCGACACTTTATTCGGACGGCATACAGCTTGAAATTGCGACGCATCAATGGATCCTGTTGAGACTCGCGTTCAAGGAACCCCTCGCCCCACTATTAGCCTCCGGCCTAGTGTCAGTGCCAGTACCAGGCATGACGCCAGAAAAATGGCGGGGCACTGGCTGATCGGGATTGCCAACGCCGCTTTTTGAATTTTTGCGACCAGCAACGCAGATACAAGGCATCTTTCACAAACTCAGCTTGTCCCGCGCCTCTTCACACCTGTCACTCTCACCTGAATTATTCCAACCTCCCTGAACGAGAAATTATAGCCGCACCTTCCACGCTGGCGACGGCCCAACAACCGCCGCCATGCCGCGCGATCCGCTCATCGGCTTCGTGGGCAAGCCGTCCGCTGGGAAGAGCACCACGCTCAACAACTTAACAGATGCGTCGTCCAAAGTCGGTACGTTGATTTTTTTCCCCTCTCACCAAAGATCCTCTGATACATTCCACTATCACCTGAACAAAAAAAAAGGAACAGTTCATGCTTAACTTGGTTTTCCAATCAACAGGTAACTTCCCGTAGGTCTTTCCCCATCTCCAACCACAATGCAATCCTCACACACTCACACGTCTCTCCAAAAGCTTCACGACAATCGACCCCCAAAGAGCAATAGGCTACCTCCAAATCGACTGCGCCTGCGCGCGACACAACGTCTCCGACCGCTGCAAACCAAACTACGGCTCCTGCGAATCCGGTCGCCGCTCCGTCCCCATCGAGCTCCTCGACGTAGCAGGTCTCGTCCCCGGCGCCCACCAGGGCCGTGGCCTCGGCAACAAGTTCCTCGATGACCTGCGCCACGCCGACGCCCTGATACACGTCGTTGATGCCTCGGGAACCGTCGACGCAGAGGGCAAAGAAACGAGAGGGTACGACCCCTCCGTCGACATAGCCTGGCTGCGAAGCGAGATCGTAGCCTGGATCCTGGGGAACCTCATGCAGCGATGGCCGAGCGTGCGAAGACGCCACGTCGCCGTCAAGGCCACCGCCCTGGAAACACTACAGGGTCAATTCTCAGGCTACGGATCCACGTCAACGGTGATTGCGCGCGCGCTCGATCGGTCTGGCGTGAAAGCATCTCTGGAAGAATGGTCCGACGAGACAGTCGCGCACGTCGTGAATGCGTTTGTCGACGAGAAATTCCCCACGGTAATCGCGCTGAATAAAATCGATCATCCGGACGCAGATAAGAACATCGCCAAGATAGCAAAGATGCAGGATCCCAACACGATAGTCCTGTGCTCTGCTATATCGGAGATTTTCTTACGCAAGATGGCAAAGCAGGGGTACATCAAGTACGTGGAGGGCAGCGAATTCATAGACACGCGCGAGGATCTCATCGAGCAGGGCGATCCAAACGGCGGCGGCCTCAAAGAACTAGATGAGAAGAATCGGAATCGCATCGAGAATCTTAAGGATATGGTTCTGTACAGGTTCGGATCCACGGGCGTTGTGCAGGTCCTTTCCAAGGCGGCGGAGTTATTAGGACTGGTCCCTGTTTTCCCGGTGAGGAACACGGCGACGTTTAGCTCCGGCGCGTCAGAGTCCAAGGTTGTGTTTCGGGACTGCGTCCTCGTCAAGAAGGGACTGACGGTGGGCGATGTCGCGAAGAAGGTCATGGGGGATGCGCCGATTGCGTATGTGGAGGGCGTTGGAGGACTGAGGGTTGCGGAGGATGATGTTGTTGCTGTGGGGAAGAACGATGTGAGTTTCTCTGATTCTGTGTTTTCCAAATTTCCACTTTTTTTCCAAATTTCCCTGTATTCTTTCTCTTCTTGTCGTCTTTTGTTTGCCCAGTTGTTGCTGCGTTGATACTTGATATAATCATGTTCAAAAGTGTGTTGCTAACTTCCTTCTAGATTCTGTCATTTAAAGTTGGTCGAGCATAAGAGTCTGGATCTGGGAATAGCATTGGGATGGGTGTCGGCGCATTGACTAACACAGGGCAGCAGAGACTGCTTGACTCAAACAACATTTTGCATCACGTTCAATTTTGAACTACATGATAGATTCATAGACAAAATCTAAGCGTTTGGTTGGCATGGCTCATACGGACAATGGCTTTTGCTCTTCAAACTACTGTATTCAAAATCGCATGTGCACAATATCTTGCTAAGCATGTGCCCAATTGTTGCCATACACTCACTGGTTACGCCTCCAGTGGTACCGGCCATGCCTGTGGTTGGTGCTGGCACATCAATTTCACACCTTCGCCCTCTGCCACAGTCCTTAATTGATCCATCACTGCTCCCTTAACCGAGGTTGTGTAAATCGTCTTGAGGCGGGTGAGTTTCAGAATCGCAGCAGCAACACTCGCAAACTCGGCCTCCTCGTAATGCTCCGAAAAAATGCTCAGCACTTCTAGGTGCGGAAAACTCGCCAGAAATTGCGGCAGAGGTAAGTCCTCGTCGTTTCGGGGATAGGGTCGAAAACGGAATCCATAGCACCCGATTGATCGAATACTTTTGGCGCCGCGAAGCCAATCATACTCTTTCAAGTGGCGGATACTCTTGTCTCCAACACGATCATTCAGCGACTCTGTGGGGAAAACAATATCATATGACGCCAATTTCCCCGAGTTTAACGTGTCCGAGAAGATCATTCGAGATATATCAGGGGAGATGCAGAATGATTTCGACCTGAGGGAGTGCAGATTCCGAAATTCTGGATATTGTGGCAGCTCAACATCACCATACAGATAGCGGCTGTTGCTGAATATGCGAGGCCGGCCATGTCGGTCTTCGTTCTCTGCGGGTATGTCGAACCGAATGTGCTGTAATGTGTTGCCATGGTTCAGGCATGTCAGACAACGTAAGGTATAGAGGGAGTTTTCGACCTGAGAGATAGGCCCAACCACAGACGACACTTCGAATATCAGCACCTTGAGATGATTCCACATCGAATTCCACTTGTCTCGCCATCCAAAAAGAGAATTCGAGTCGAGGTTCGGTATGTTGGGTCCTATCCAAAGTTGCTCCAAGCTTGGAAACGCATCTGACAAGAAAAACTAGAGTAGCACGAATTAGCCACATCGCTCTTCCCCTCGAATTTTGAAGAGAAGCTCCAATACTCACTATGGGAAATGAGTCTCGTGATGTGGACGTGTTGCTCATGCGCAATGTCTTCAATTTGGGAAGCACCGGTATTAATTGCGTCATGTACCATTGCTCCGGAATGCCTAAAACGGTCAAATGCTGTAAGGAGCTGGCGGCATTGTTGAGGAACATCAGAGGAAACCCTCCGAGATGGACTTTTGCAGTGCTCCAGGCAGGTTTAGAAAACTCGCCAGTTCCATCGATCGCGACGTGCTTGAGCTTGGTCCAGATCTTTTGGTTGGATGGAAACAAGAGACCCTCCGATTGAGGGCCAATTTCCAAGTGTTCCAAGCCAGTCGATCCTTTCAAGAGCAGCATCAGCTTTTGTTGAGTAAGCAAGAAGGTTTTGGGCAACGGTATCACAATCTTTCTTGCCCCCCCGCTTCCTGCCCAAGAGAGCATCTTCTTCAAAACATCGTGCCTCGGAGCTCGCTTCATGCTTCGGCCGGGAAATATCATGTTCCTCCATAATCTATCATGTAGGGGGCTCGTCAGAGTGCGTCTCCACTGCTTGCAGACGCCCAGGCACGCACTTGGTCATCACGTTAGCGAATAAGTCTCACGAACAATGCAAGATGGTGAGCGCTCTCAGATAGCGCATCGAGGAAAACAAACGCACGGTAATTCTACAAAATCCAGGTAAGAGAATATCAGCATGACAATCTCAGTAGGCAGTCGTAGAGGATCCTTTCTGGAAAAGTGCCGATGGAGTGGCTTCCGAGCATTATACAGTTGCTGTGCTTGTTGATTAGCACATCATTCAGCCATTGAGTGGCAAGGCATCGCACCTGTAATTTGGGCGAAGACCCCACAGCGTTCTCCTTGTTGGTCTCGATGCCAGTCGTGTAGATCTTCCAGGCATACTCATGGTTCTTCAACAGCCGCGCCACTTTTCCAAGGCGAAGGTATCCCTGAAGTTGTTGACCGTTAGCAAACGAGGACGACATGCCAGAGTCTAGCCTACTTACGTCGGGAAGTCTAGGAGCCAGTTCCAGAATCCACTCAGCGTCTTTCATGGCGCGGTCGAGTTTATCCAAGGCTTCAAAGGTCGCTGCCCGGAAATCCAGAGCTTGGATGTGATGTATGTTGTTGCACTTGTTGAAAGTCCTGCCAACATCACATTTACAGTTGTACATTGCCTCCTTGAATATTGAGCCATCCTCAGCAGCGACCTTTTCAAAATTCTTACAAGAGCACCTGTCACGCCTAACGCCTCTAGCACAGTGACAGCTTCTCATAACCTGTGACAGTATGTTAGTAAAGCGCCTTTTAATGAGTATGCGAAGTTTGCCCTTTGCTCACCCTGGTAAACTGTTCCAAGGCGCGCTTGTACCTCTTGGCCTCGTAGGAGCGACGGCCAGATTCAATCAGCTCGGCCATTGTTGGCTCCGCCTCCACGCCACGAGTTGAAGACATCATGTCCTGGAATGATTGCGAGAGCCGGCGCATGGGACAAGACGTGGTGACATGTAGCACGCTGTCAGTGAACTAGAATGCAACATGGGGCACCGCGCGGGCCGCACTGTCCAGATGGCACGCGCGATGGCTGGTTCTGTCACTTTTCTGTCACTTTTATAGGGCCGTCCAAGGCGTGCTTAGCATCTTGACGTCGAGCAGGAAGCTTTCTGAAATTGTGTCGGCATTGTTGACTTATCATGCGATGTCAGATATGCAGGCCTGCAAGGCGCGGCCAGGCACGCGATTTGCCATTCAACGTTGAGCGACGACCCCAACCCCACCTTTGGTTCCTTCCCGAGTGGGAGCATGTCTGGACTCTGGACTCAGAATCCAGGGCAGCATGCCGTGAGTGTCCCGTTTACGTTGCAAACTGACGCCAATCTGGAATAAATCCGATCTGGGTCACATGTGCCCAGGCTGAAACGGGCAATTCATGCTAGAAATCGCATTCACGGCTTATGCACTTCTTCGATTCAATTCAGGCTATATGACTGCCCTATCAACTCTTCCTCAAGCTGACCACGCCCGCCCTAAACCCACCGACGCCGTTGCTGATGTAGCACTCTTCACCGTCAACAAGCTGATCAGCCTTGATTTCCTGCTCAATGGCTAGACCTCTATTTCACCAAAATGATTAGTAAAGCAGCATGATTCATGTCCATCAGTTAAGGTAGAGTATGCGTACCGTTCCAAAGCCCAGCGTCTCGTCGTGCCATCGTTGCCTCCGCTCCCATCCTCTTGGCTAAATGCGTGCGACACCGGAGGCGTAATCCACCGCCCATCTCGCCAGAAATATGGTGTGGTCGTACTTCCCTCCATGATGGAATTGTCGTCCTTGTTAGTGATGAGAACTTCCACGGCATCCGTGGGACTAATCGACCCAATCCCTGCTCGCGTACGTGCTTCATCGTATACAGCTCGATTTGTCGTTTTGAAGTGAGTATACTCGGAACGAGACGAGTTCACATTGTCAACGACTACCGTGAAACGAGGAGGGCCTTGCGGTTGATCGGGGCTTGGCTGAATGCCGGGTGTTGGGAGCGATTCGGGGAACATGTTTCCCAGTCCAAGAGCAGGTGCATTGAAACGATGAAAACTGATATCACCTTCCCGCGTCACGACTATTCGGAGACGCAACGGTGCCGTTTCTCCAGATCCAACGGCATCTTCAGCAGCTTTGGCTAGATTTTGTAGGCCTTCATCGCCAGAGAGTTTCTCAATCACCCTTTCCCAGTTCCAATGAACGGCAGCCCGCAGCATTCGGTCTCTGTGGTAGTCCAACATGTATAGAGGTGATTCATTTCGGTAGTTCCATCCAGCATACTCAGTTCCTTTGGAGGGGACCTGCCTGAGGTTGACATCATATCTCAAAGAAGTGAACAGAGAAAAGTCTCCAGACATGGTTGCGAACTGTTGTTGTATTTATATAGCCAATAAAGGCGCAGGGTATGCGAATTGTTGGAAGGTGGGTGGAGTGTCGACCTAGAGGCGTGTTGTTGAGGACCACATTTGAGGATCGAGAAACTATTCTAATGTGCCGTTGTAGCAAGATTCGGAAGATATACGTTGCTGAGAAGGCGTGGATGTGTACTTTGTCAACTGTGTTGCTTAATTGGCGCACCAGAGCGTTGAAGGCAGGACATAGATGACAGTGACGGGGATGTAATCGGAGCGAGCGGTTGGTTCTTTGACCAAGCGTTTTGAGTCACGGTGGATCATGCACAATTCATCAAAACGGATAGCATCACGAACTGTGTAGATTGCTGTGTTGCTGCACGAGATCCAACGGACCGCCCGAACGCGGAGTGCGACGTAATTAGCAGATGACAGACGATATGTGATATGCCAGGGTAGCTTGAGCATGGTGCTTCGACCACGCGTGGTTGTAGCTCCATCTCTTGGAGCTTATTCAGAGAGCGTCACGACAAGTTGAGTGAATTGGCGGCCGGTAAAGTCAATTAATTATTCATGCATGCGGAAGCTCAGCTCTATTTCATTTGGGTGGCCAAGAGACGAGCTTCGCCATTGCGATCATTTAAGATGAGCCATACCCTCAATTAATCCCCTGAACTCATTCTGCTAGCTTTTCATGCACAATGAGAGGATGGCGTTGTAGGCTGAATGAAGACGTCAAGTCTTCTCATTTCTTGGCCTGACGCAACGAGTGGCTCCAAAAATTGGGCCGCGCATGGATACAAAGGGACGGAGAGACTCGAGGCAAGGGCAACCGAGCAGCATCAGGAGACGTGCCATTGACCCATGGCCGGGTTAGCTAAGCATCAGAAGCTGGATGACGAGAGAGGCAGCATACTCCAGCGCCGTTTAGTGGCCCAGCGCAGCACCACGCAGCGCAGAGAAGACTGGGGCCGCACTGCACTGAAATTTCTCTGGCCGACCGTCTATCCGTCCATTCCCGTCCCGTCCAGTCGAGTCTGTCTCATTGACGCAGCTTTTTTTTCTGCGCGTGCCCAGCTTCACCACCTCCAACCAGACTCCAGACTCTATCCTCATCTCGGCTTGCCCTCTGGTCATCGCACCATCCCAGCGGCCATTTGCTTCGACCTTGTGTTATTTTTAGTTTACTTCCTTCTTTATCCCCATCTCATACTCCCACGTCATGTCCAACCCCTTACCTTCAATGCCTCCTGGACGGCCAACTGCCATCCCCGTCGATGCGCCCTCGTCAACATGGGATCGCATCACTTCCTGGGTCTCGGAGAATAAGGCAGTCGTTTACACCATTGCCGGTGTTGCTGTCGTGGTTACTGGTGCAGGAGTTGTCTATTATCTGAACTCTGACTCGGTATGTTCGGCTCCTCTGACTTTGAATCCCCAGGGTATGGATACGGCGCCATTGAGCTACCTCGGCAAGGTATCTGTCGTGGCTTCGCCCTTCAACGCCAATCAATCCCGAGTACAACAACGATTGAATTGTTACTAATGGCTTGCTGTCACAGAAAGCCAAGTCAGACTCGACCCCCAAGCTCAGCAAAAAAGAACGACGGAAGCGAAAAGAGGCCGAGCGCAAGGCCGCTGAAACTAGAGAATCTACCCCTGCCGACTCACAGCCCAAGACCGCCTCCGTGGAAAGCGAAGACGAGCTTCCTGAGATTGACGAAGAGAGCGTGAAAAATCTGACCCCCGAGCAGCGCGAGCAGTATGCCGCCAAGCTCAAGCAAGCCGGTAATCGAGCCTACGGCGACAAGGCCCACAACAAGGCCATTGGCTTCTACTCACAGGCTATCCTGTGTAAGCCTGACCCCGTCTTCTACTCCAACAGAGCCGCCTGCTATAGTGCCATGAGTGAATGGGACAAGGTTGTCGACGATACTAGCGCTGCCATCAGCATGGACCCCGAATACGTCAAGGCTATCAACCGCCGAGCCACCGCCTACGAGCACCAGAAGAAGTATTCCGAGGCTCTACTTGACTTCACTGCGTCATGCATTATCGATAACTTCAAGAGCGAGTCTACCGCCCAGGCTGTTGAGCGACTGCTCAAGGTTTTTGCCGAGCACCGCGCCAAGGAGATGATGGCCTCTCGACCTGCTAAGCTTCCCAGCCCTATCTTCGTCGGCAACTATCTCCAGAGCTTCCGACAGAAGCCTCGCCCCGAGGGCTTGGAGGACTCCGTCGAGCTCGACCCCAAGACCGGCAAGGGCCAGTTGCAGCTTGGTCTGCAGGGCCTGGAGAAGAAGACTGGAGAAGGCTACGAGGAGGCCCGACAAGCGTTCGAGAAGGCACTCGAGCTCGGTGACTTCGGCGAATACGAGGCTCTCGCATACAACTCCCGCGGCACCATGCGAACCCTGCTCGGAAATCACGCCGAGGCTACCGAAGACTTCGATAAGAGCATTGCTCTCGACCCGAGCATGATCCAGAGCTACATCAAGCGCGCCAGCATCTGCCTCGAGCTGGGCGAGCCCGCCAAGGCCGACGCCGAGTTTGCTGCCGCGCTCGAGCAGAACAAGGACGACCCCGATGTCTACTACCACCGCGCACAAGCCAGCTTCATCAAGGGCGACCTCGCCGAGGCGCAGAAGGACTACCAGAAGTCGATTGATCTGGACAAGGACTTCATCTTCTCCCATATCCAGCTCGGTGTAACCCAGTACAAGATGGGCTCGATTGCCTCATCAATGGCCACCTTCCGCCGATGCATCAAGAACTTCCCCAAGGTCCCGGATGTGTACAACTACTACGGAGAGCTGCTCCTCGACCAGGGCAACTTTTCCGAGGCTGTCGAGAAATTCGACACTGCCATGGAGATGGAGAAGCAGTCAAAGCCCATGTCCATGAACGTCTTGCCGCTCATCAATAAGGCCCTCGCTCTGTTCCAGTGGAAGCAAGATTTCAAGGAGGCTGAGCAGCTGTGCCAGAAGGCTCTCATCAGTAAGTTCTTGCCCGCCGCCAACTCACCCAGGATGCGCACTATACACTCATTTTTTTTGCATCAGTCAAAGCTGACATGTCCAATCTAGTCGACCCCGAGTGCGACATCGCCGTCGCCACCATGGCCCAGCTCCTCCTGCAACAAAATAAGGTCACCGAAGCCCTCAAGTACTTCGAGCGGGCCGCCGAGCTCGCCCGCACCGAGGGCGAAATCGTCAACGCCTTCTCCTACGCCGAAGCTACCCGAACACAAGTCCAAGTCACCGAGAAGTACCCCAAGCTAGCAGCCAAGCTCGCCGGAGGTGGTGGCCCCCCTGGCTTCGGCATGGGCCGATAAATCAAGACAACATTACTTCAGTATCGTGAATCGTTTTTTCCTTGTCGAACGATTCTCCCGTTCATCCCGATTTTTTTGTTTATTCTGTAAATTGTTCGAAGCAGGATACAAGAAACAGGAGCGGATACATTCCGCAGACAAAGTGTACGTGTAAGAAAGGTGCGGGTTTCCCTGCGACACCGTCGTGGAGGGAAAATTTGAAACAAAAAGAAGAGAAGCATGTTGAACTAGGGTCGTCGTTTTGGTAGTTTCATTGTCGGGATGGGGTTCATGAAAAACATCGTGGATTGTGGTTTTGGGTGGTCTTGTACATGTATCGGTACCTAAATTTAATGGCACTTCCCTCCCCTATGTCACGCACCCGAGTGATAAATCAGTTTCACATTGTTTCAGGCAACGATGAGTTGAATGACGTTGATCGCTAGTGATTGATAATCCTGAACGACAAGAGCACATTTCCAATGAAATCGCCTTTGGTTCAGTCACATTGTCCACTTCACGAATGCGTTGACATCAATCCTATATTACCTCCTCAGTTGCTGCATCAATCCTCGTTGCATCTTATCCTATGTCAAATGTACACGTCATCTAGATGAGCGGCGTCAATGAGAAAATTACCACCACCACTGCCACTCCAGTCGTAAGTCTTGCCCATCCTGCGTCAATCTCATCACATAAATCCAACACATATTTTCGAGAATATAAGTGTGGAGTCAACCCCAGGCGGAATATTGCCTGCTTCATAAAATTTCCAGAACAATCATTAGGGCCTGGTGCGCCGATCTAGTATAAACAATTTTGGCTTCCGGGCGGCGGATGGATATTCGATAGTGATGCTTTATGCTTTATGCTTGAAGGTGCTGAGAATTGTTGCCACGCACCAGAACTCTAGTTCAGCATCCCCCTGCGATCCCGTTGTTCGGCTCTTGCGATCCTGAGAACCTGTTACTTTCGACCACAGTTGTTGCCAGTAAGGCAGATACCCAGACCGACTCCCAAAGCAACGACAATGATTATGATAACGACAATCAGGAGGCACCACCACTTGAGCTTGCGGGCACGTCGGGCATGATCCGTGGCATGTTTGACTTGTTCGTTGCCCTCCTTCAGGTGGTCGGTCGTCTTCTGCGCGTTCTCATCGGCTTGCTGAATGACGGGGTCTTGCTGCTCAATGACGGTGGCAAGCTCCTGGTACAACACACTCAGCTCACCAAGTGTCTGCTCAATGCGCATGAGTTCGTTGTGGCGCGCCCGCACATTGCCAAGTAGTGAAGTAGCATGGCCGGTGCGATTCTCTTTGAGCTAACGCCATCATCAGTACGAATTCAGAAATGAGAGGAAGCGAGCAATGTCGAGGGCGACTCCAAACTTACCGCCGATTGGAAAACACCTTCGCCGCCGTAATTTGAATCGATGGCTTGCTGAATCTCCTGCTCAGTAGCATCGGGGTAGACGATCTCGTATTGACGGCGGATCTGCTGGTTGTATTTCTGTTGATACTCATGCTCCACGCTTTGGTACTTGGCAATTTCGGACTTGAAGTAGGTCTTGAGTGATTGCAGTTGGGTATTCTTGGTATTGCGGTGATTGTCAGTGGTGTTGGCGAGATCGCGCTCGAGGCCCTTGATGCCGTCCTTGATGGCGGTGGTCTGGGCTTGGGTTTGCGACACGTAATGCTCGAGCTGATCCTTGGCTTGAGAATCTGTGCTCGCCAAAGTGCGCTGGTGCAGCTGGCCAATGTAATCGATGTAACTGGAAAGACCCTCAATCTCGCTTCGCAGTTGCTTTACTCGGTTCAAGAACTGATCTAGGGGCAGGACCCGTGACTGTGACGGTTGCGACGTTTGCTGGTGAGAATCTCCATAATCGCGCATTTCATATTGATCTTGGGCGTACGGATTCTCCTGTTTAGTACAATTAATAACTTTTCTAGTGCTCCGACTGTGATGAAGACATAGCGCAGGCGCTGCGGTCGTCGTTCACGGAAGCATCACCAGATCATCATTTGGATCCGGATGCACCGAGCCATCGCAATTTCACGTACCTGGCTGTAACCATGGCCGGCCTCCTGGGCAGGGCCTTGGTAGTAAGGGTTCTGCTGTCCGTACGACATAATCCGATGTCTCCAAAGTGTCAATTGTCAGTGCTGCGGCGACAGAAGAAAAGCGAAAAAAAGAAAAAAGCTACTGGATGACGCTTCTGAAAGACGACCGTGCAGGCCTAAAGCAGGTTGCGGAGGATGGGTTGGTTGGCGGGACGAATGGAGACAGAGAAACACCGATCGGAAACCTGGAAGCTCTTCAAGGCTGGACGTCGTAGTCTGCACAAAGACGGAGGGAGGACTTGGCTTTTCCAGTGGCGCCGAAGTGCGGGAAGGCAGGTGCTTTAAAATTGAAGGCAGCAAGGGTTCTGCTGCATGTACACGGTACTAGTCATATGCGCAAGGACCGTGGTGATCCCCATTTGGATGTAGTGCGTCAGCTCGTACACAGGTACAAGGTACCTCGAAGATTTATCGGCGCGAGCCACGATTGATGAGGAAGGAGCGCTTCTCGAGGATGACGAGGATGAAGGTGAAATCAAAGGCAAATGCAGCCAATTCAGAAAAAGGTTTCTCATTCCTCCATCGCAGCCGCATTCCCATGCTGGCAGCTGTCCTCAGGGACTGAGCAGAGTATCCCGAGGGAAGCGTCGATTTGCCGTTTACGTCACTCGCTCAGAAAATTAAACAACACTAGCGCCTATCGCAGAGCTTTTGCAGCTCCATCTTATCGTAAGACTCGGACCGAGAAATTGATAGCCTGATGACATCCAGATACCGCTTGAGACGCCGCCTCTCTCACCAATGCCAGCCGGGACTACGAACAATTGGCATACATCCTACCAAGCCAATGCAGTCTTCAGCCTACTGCCTCCAGACCACGGATTGTGCGGGAAGCCGTAGGATGGTGGGTGTCTGGTCAGACCAGGGTTGTCGGATCTGTGAAGGCGGCGCTTCGGTTCCACCGGTGCGCAGCGCAGCAAAAACGTTTCCAGAAGACGTCTGCTCAAGACTCAACCTCTGCTGCCGTCCCCATGTGTTCGTCATCCCTCACACTAATTGATCCATGATGGTCGCTGTGGTGTGGCGTCGGCTGGCAACAAATGCCCAAAAATAGGCTGCTGAATTGTCACCAACTGCGCAGCCACTGCCCCAACTTTGCATCATCAGACGCAATTCTCATCAGGCTGCTTCGTCGTCACAAGTCGAGGCTGAGACCGGCAATAAGAGCGCCACCGTCCGGATGGTCTCACAACCCAAAGTTCCAATTTTCAGACATGGGCATCATGGTTCCAGAGGATGCCTTGTGGCCATTCGATTGTCCTCACTATTGAAGGATGCAGGTGATAGCACCGGTTTCCTCCATAACAGATCTTCATAGCGTCACCATCACTGGAGTACGTTGTATGACCCTCAGTCAGCGACAGATCAAGGGCGATATGGCCTTGTTATTAACGCAAGACTCGAGCAAGAACAAAAAAGGATATTAACGATAAGTTGTGGAATTATACAACCCGCCTCTTGAAGAAGTGATGATGGCCGGAAACCGGAGTTAAGCTTGGCCAATAGTCAATCATCATCATTCTCCGTTAACACCGCTCCGCGGCATTGCAGTCGCTTGCGTTGCGATGGAATCATTGTTTGGAGCCACGATTCGGTGAAATATCATTATAAGAAGGCGTGCAAACCATGAGGCGTGCATTTTAGTAGAAAAACAGCAGTCCAACACAAGTGAGCTTTGCACGGCCATCATTGTAGCCAAGTCTATCACCGAGCCCAGGATTCTCGTCACCACAATGGCATCCTTTAATTTCGACACGGAAGGCTCCGAAGTGGTGAAAGTTTCGCCGACGAGGTTCGGCAAAAGACTTGTATGCCGAAACCAAATCTGTGCCACGACAGAAAGAGATTCCCGTACTGATACGTGTTCTAGTCCTCATCACCGGACCAACACCAGGAGGTATAGGCGCCGAAACCGCCATCCAATTGGCTTCAGCATCGCCTCAACTCTCATTCTGATCGGGAGGTCTGCTCAAAAAGCCCGGGAAACCATTGGTCGAATCAAAGCAATCGATTTAAGCATCAGCGTAGTATTCGTGGAAGCCAACTTGCAGTCAATGAGAAGTGTTCACGATGCAGCGCAAGTCATTCTCGATAACAAGAACATTCCGGTTATTGATGTTATCATTAACAATGCTGGCATCATGGTACCACCATATGCTGAGACGGAAGACGGCTTCGAATCTCAATTTGCAACGAATCACCTCTCACATTTCCTCCTTGTCAATAAGTTGATACCCAAATTATTCGCAGCTGGCAGATCACGAGTAATTAATGTGTCCAGCGTGGGAAATAAGTACAGCGGCATGAACTGAGACGATGTTCACTTCAAGACGTCTTACACACCGCAAAGGGCCTATTCTCAATCCAAGACCGCGCAAATCTTATTCTCAGTGGCTCTAAACAAACGATTTGCTTTGCGCGGAGTTCGATCGTTCGCGCTGGACCCGGGCAGTGTTCAGACTGGACTTGCTAAGTACATTTCGTACGAGATTGCAGAGGACATGGCGCAGAAGATCGCGGGTAAAAGTCTTGCTGAAGCACGAGCGTCACGGCGGAAGACTGTCGCCCAGGGCTGCGCGACGACTCTTGTTGCGGCACTGGATCCAAACCTGAGTGGAGGTGTTTATCTGGCAGATTGTCAAATCACAAACGACCCAGCGGCGATAAGCCCGTTGGCTTTAGATGAGAATGAGGCTGAGAGGTGTTGGGTTGTCAGTGAAGAATGTGGTGGAGAGATACTCAACAGCAGACCTTCCTGATAATTTGGCATGATTTTGGGAGTATATCACTTCTAAATTTGCAAAGCATAACTTGATTCAATTTTACTTCTTTATTTGAGAGTCCTATAGAAGTACAACCTATCTGGTTTCCTTTCCTACCGTAAACATTTACTGGCCGCAGAACTTCTTGACGGCGGGCAGGACCTCCTCTACCACACGGGTTAGCTATTTGACAGAAACTCCACGTATGTGACACATGTAGAGCGAGACTTACTCAATGCCTTGTCCTGGCCGCAAGCACCGACGACACAGCCGGCAGCCGCGCCCTGGATCTTGTTGAAGTTGTCGGGCTGGCAAGCACACTTGTAATCTGTCTTGCCACAAGAGGTAGAGCTCGTAATGGCATTAGAGATGCAGCTTCGAGCGCACTCGGGGATGGTGTTGATGTCCTGAGCCATGACGGCAACGGCGAGAGCGGAGATAATGGCAGTGTACTTCATTTTGATGGTGTAAGGGCGTGGATGGTTTCGTTGAATATATGTTTCGTTGTGATGGTGAGGAAGTTGCTATGAGCGTCGATTGAATGAGTAAAACAGATGGAACCCGAGGTTTATATACTTTCTCTGGCTCTTTGTTCCCCCGAAACGAAGGACTCTTCATATTCCATGTCTCGTCGCTAAGGCATTCTACTCAAAGGCAAAGATCCATCGTCACAACGGAACCTCGCCGTGTCACCAAAGCACAGATCAAGGGCTCCACGAATGACGAAGCTTGACGGAGCAAGTTCCCAGATGTGGCCGACACTCAGTTGCATCCTGGGGCGATTACAGGAAAGAGATCCGCCGATCGCAACGGCACATCGTTTGACGATCACCTCCTTCTACAACATCAATGGCCCGGTGGCCAAAGGTGCTTGACACTGTCACATCACAGCAGACAAGCTTGCTGCTGAAAGGATTTCTGCACCCCCTGCCCATTGGAAAAGGTGATATGGGGTTGACAATTTGGGCATCTCCACACGGTGATGGGTAGTGGTACACAGATCGACGGTGTTTCAGCTATGCCGGACATGGCTACCTTTTGGAGAATGTCGTGGTGAGATTTTCACAAGCTTTTTTTCTTTTCGCTTTTGGCTTTGAAACGGTTTGTCATTGTGCGAGGTTGAGATTCAGTTTATCCTCGATGGTACGACACGAACGTCGTACGATATTTTTGCCATTGAGAATTGGCTCGCCTTGATACAAAGCAAGAAGTGACATGTGGAATCCTACCTCTTCCATAACTGTTAACAGTCTCGCGCGAGACTAGCCGCGTCAATGTTGCTGAAGG